>OX639998.1:43645003-43952919 GCA_951828415.1 Anomoia purmunda
TTTTTCGTGAGATATACGTAATTAAAGGGAGCCATCTTTTTGGTTTTTTCGAATAACGGTAAATTGCAAATATCTCAAAAACGGTACCATAGAATCAAAAATGAACTAGATTTTCGAAATCAGAGGGTAGTTTTACATACGAATTTCATAACGGCGTCTCTGGTAAATTTTGGCCGTCGACCAGTGTAATTAAACGGAATATTGCCGTTTCCTCCGCACTTGTTCCCTAGCTTTTTATTTTATAGTTATAGCTGCTGTGATGTATTTGGTGTTGACATAATAACCACAGCATTTGTTGCAAACTAGTTTTGGAACGCTTCAGCGTCTGTGACTTTATTTAAGTACCTGAAATATAATAAAACTTAAAATTGATTAATACGCTAATGTAAAAATTTTCTCTTATCGCCTATATTCCTTTAAATTCTTTTATTTTTATTTATATAAGAAGAAAATTTTGTCTGTTTGCATATTTTCTTTCCAATGCCTATGGGAGTTCCAAATATCGTAATATTTGTTTTATCGTTCTTGAATATCGTATTTCAAACCAAATGGATATATAGAACAGGCCTGTTATCTGGTAATGTTTCGGTTCAATAAGACAACTTAGCACATCTGCCTAGTTAGGTTTTCTTTTTTAATATACTAGAAATTATATTACTTTATCGTATTATTACGCAATGATATTTATTGCATTAAGATTATACTAAAAATAAGAATATTTTGATTAGACTTCTTTAAATGAGAAGCCACCCTGTTACCTCGAATACCTATGATACCATCAGAATCAAAAAGCTTAAATTTCCGATACGTTTGGCTATCGGGGTAACAAGAAATATGTCACAAAGGTAGACAATGGCTGTTTGTAGCCAGGACTTGGAGAATCCGTGTATTGTCAAAACAAACTCCAGAATAACAATAACAACTGTATATGTGGTAATGTATGGGTACCGATATAAAGGTACATTAAAGGTATATATTCTTTACGCTGATATATCTTCTGTTAATGTTAGTAGTACTTTTTACAGGCGTTTAAATGCAAAAAAATACGGCTACTTTTGAACTCTTTCGAAAATTATTAATTTTTATACTTTGTAGAAAAAATGTTTTAATATTTTAGTGAAAAACAATTTCGGTTAAATTGTAAAAGTTATTGCAAGCTAAATAAAAGCGGACAATTTAAAGTTTTGCTGCATTCACTTTTCAGTTGAAAATCTGTCATAAATAACTAAATCTAAATCAAATCGCTGCACCTGTGCCTGCACCGGCGCCAAATATTCTGAAATATTTGAAACTACATACAACAACAAAAAATTCATTCATAAGCCCACGCGCGTATTCCTAAAAACAAATGCCGTTCATTCGTGAACACGAGTATTTCATCTCTCCGCGCACGCAAATGTTCCCCTCAACAATCTTTTTCGCGACGAACACAAAAATGCTAAAATATTCAATTTTACAAACCATCGACGGTCATTGAAAAGTCTCAACATGGTAATATCAGACAATATTGCACTTTGGCAACGTAGCCTGACAAATTGCTGGCATTTTTCTAGTAGGTTCTAAAATTTTTGTCCAATGCTCTTGAGTACAGATTTGAATAATTAGCCTTTAAAGCGAGCACATTGGAACGCCTGCTGTGGCTTTGATGGTTCAGTTGGCCAGAGTTCAATTTCCACTCTGCGGAATTTTCTTTTAATTTTTTTAATTTTATTTTATTTATTATATGGAGGCATAGTTAACACGTATATTCATGCATATAAATTATATACATATACATAAGTATTCTAAATAAATAATTACCATCAATATTCCCGCATTTATTAAATAATTCATGTGTGCATCAATTAATTTGCGTACACGTGCACGCCCAGTTGACGAATCGCACACAAAAATTGCCGAAAAACGCAAAAGAACATTCTTTTGGTTACCGTCCGCTTCCCTTTCCACACTTATCTTATGTACACTTGTTGCATTCTTTTCTTCTTCCATCTAAACTTCCTCCACTGACAATCAAAAACAGGTTTTTTCGCGGTTTACTCTTTTTTATTCTTTCTTTAATTTTTAGTTTGATTCGTAAATTGCTCTTCTCCTTTTCAAACACATTGATATGACTTGCATAATTAGTCGTTTGAGCAAACGCCCTAGAATGTCTGCTGTGGCTTTGCAGCTTTTGCCCCATAGTTCGAGTCCCTGCTTTTTTGTGCCATGTCTAATTTTTATGGATTTTTTTTTTGAAGTCAATATGATATACAATATCAACTTTCATAAATTTTTTTGAAACCTTGCTTCAATTACATTTCTTTCTGGTTCTAATGCGCTACAAAGGAATATACAAAATAGTTCAAGAGTTCTCATTTTAAATAATTTAAGATGTGCATTACGAAGAAATTACACTGCGGAACAAATTCAGGTTAGCAAAAGTTAGGTCGATTCTGAGAGTGAGGGGTGAAAACAGAGGCTAAATTAGAAGACCCGTATAGCGGCGTTTGTTTATGTTAGTTCGAATTTTTTTTTAATCGACCTTCGAACTTTGCAGTCAAATGCCGATTTCCAGCATATTGTTTATATGGTTTTTTGGCTAAAACTCGTCGACTAATTGATATTTTTTCAATCTGTTAAAGCCAAATTATTGCTAGAGACCTGTGCATTAATTAAAATTTAATAGAAAATTTTTGTAGTGCGTATGAAGCAAAATGTTGGAAATATTTTTTTTCATGCTTTTTGAACATATTTTCCACAAAACTAAGTCTGTTTTACGTTCTGTTTGATCTATAATATGCTTCTCAGTTTCTTCAATAAATTTCATTTGAAAATAAAACAATCATAATACAAAACTTGCGTTTTCCAGCTTAATATTAATTTAATTCTCATTTCTTATGTACCAATTTTTTCAGTGTTGGTTTTGAAGAAACATTGAAAAAGAAATTATAAAAATATGGAAAAAAATATAATATAAATCAGCATACATTTAAAGCGTCGGAAATCTCATTTTTTTCAGAACGTGCCTTTAATTTTTATACTATAACTAGTATTTACTGTTTACAGAATCGGAAAGACGATAAAATTTGCTATAAATGCATCATACATTGTTTTTTGCTCAACCAGATAGTTTTCGAGATATTAGCTTATCATTTTAGATTTTTGTTTTTTTTATGAAAAAATATGAAAAAAATTACTCTTTGCGAGGGCAGCATTCCAAAACCACAACTTTTTTCCCAGATATTTTTTCTTTACGTAAAGCTCTGTTTAATTAGAAAAAATATAAGCTATCATCGAAGAAAATCGATGCAAAACTACGTAAGTTATAAACGATCAAATAAAAATACCCTGGTTGCGCTATTTCAACGTATACCTCAAAACGTATGTATGGTATAAAGAAGAGTGAAATTCCTTGCTATGCTCTGTTTCTATTGAGTTAAAAGTTCAATTTATGAATGAAATGACCCATATTTTTAACTTTTTTTTAAATTTATTTATGTTTATACTATATTCTAACAATCTTTATCTTAATTTGATTTTACTATGTAGTCGAAATAATTATGTGTTCTGCTTTGACGCTTATTAAGTTTAGGATCGGTTCCTCTTATGAGAAACCAGCAGTAATCACCCATCATTGCGACGTCCCAAAATCCTTGATATCGATTCTCAATTAATTTCATTTGGTGATGAAATCTTTCGCCATGTTCGTCACTTTCGTCGCCAAGATTTGCCGGAAAAAAGCTCAAATGTGAGTGGGGAAAGTGAATTTTTAAAGACATATTTACGCCTGGAAAGAAAATATTAGTTAGGTAAACAAGTTATAAAATTTTGGGATATTAATTTTAAGAAGCCTTTAATATTTACCCATTTTTGCATAATTATTGATTAAGTCGTTCACTATCTGCTCGTAGTTAGGGCTTTTGTGTCTACCGAGAAAAGAAGCAACGACCTTTTCAAAGGATTCCCACGCTGCTGCCTCAACTGATGAGAGTAGTCCTTTGAATTGATTATTGTTGATCACCTTTTTTATTTGTGGTCCAACAAAAATACCTTCCTTTATCTTGGCTTGAGAAATATCTGGAAAAATTGTTTTCAAATAGTCGAATGCTTCGCCTTCTTTGTCCAAACCTTAACAAAGTTTTTAATGAGACCGAGCTTGAAGTGTAAGGGTGGAAGTATGATTTTCTCTTTCTTGACAAGAGAGGTGTATTTGATGTTATCCACACTAACGGTAAACTCGACTCTTGCCGGCCAATCCCTTCTGACGTAGTGGTCCTTACGAGCTCGGCTTTCCCACTTGCACAGGAAGCAGCAGTGATGGGTGTAACCACTTTGTAGACCGCATAGCATTGCAACGCCTTTGAAATCAGAACATATTTTCCAATCATGCTCTTCATATTTGATAAATTTGAGTATTTTTTGCATTTCCTCGTAGGTTTCCTTTGTATTTACTGCATGTGCGATCGGGATAGAAGGCTTTTTGTTACCAATATGCAATAGTACAGCCTTCAAACTCAGTTTATTGCTGTCTATGAACAATCGCCACTCTTTTGAATCATATGTTTGACCAAACTCTTTGAATAAACCAGGAATGTCGTTGCAGTAGCATATACTGTCGTTCTTGGTATAGTGTTTGGGAAATGGTTCGTGACGAGTTCTACAATATATCACCTTTACATCGGATGACAGAAATTTAAAGTGTTGCATACGAGAAGTGTAGATCTCGGCCTTTTCCTTGGATAGTTCCAAATCTCTTATCCAATCATTAAGTTGTGCTTGTGACAGAACGTTTCTCTCGTTTCCCATGCGAAATTCAGTACAACTTGATTCCCCGCGCTCAGATATTACTGTTGACAATGGAACTGGATCCGCAACTGCCGTTGAATGTAGTACTGGTAATGTCACTGTAGGTACGCTAGCATAGGTTACTCTTCTTGATCTTCCAACGTCAAGTACTTTTGTTTGACAAATATAACACTCTATTGAATGGCAAGTAGGTTCTCTCCATATCATTGGTGTCTCAAATTTTATTTGTTGTCCTGATTCCGACTGAATCAATTTTACTCGACACGATGTACACAAAGTGTTCGGTGTCCATGGTTTTTCAGCATTTTTGGGCTCAATGCCAAAATACTCGGAGTATAAAGTTTGTATATGATCTGAGAACACTCGTCGTCGCCTTATGATAGTATATTGGCCACACCTGAAACAGAACATATCTGGATCGTTATTACACTCACATTCTCGCGTCCTTTTACTCATTTTATTTTTTTTAATAAATCACGGTTTTGAAATTTGACTTATGAACTGATCTATCTCCGGCGAGCCTTGCAGATGTTATGAAGTTTCAAGGCGCATTAACTCATATTTATACTCGGAGCAAGAATAAAATTGAAAAAATCAAGTCTTACCTAGACAGATAAGTTCCTTTTTATACGAAGCCGGGAAAAGAAAATACTACCTGTTTTAGATGTAGGCTTTAAAAATTTTCTGTGTCTTATAATTTTGAAAATCTACCTGCATACTTACCCATAAGTGACGGAAATACATGTTTATAACTACATGCCTACAGCAGGTTTCGAACCCAACCGCTCTACCTACTATGAAACAATTCGAGTATTAAAAGTACTATTTGATTTATTTAAAGAAAAAGTATTATCATTGTTATGGTGTTATTCGTTTATCCGGCTAATATCCCATTTGCACTTTATACCTTTAATATATGTATGTATGTATACATACATTGAAGTTGCGCAACCTGGGTATTTTTATTTGATCGTTTATAACTTACGTAGTTTTGCATCGATTTTCTTCGATGATAGCTTATCTTTTGGTTTTGGAATGCTGCCCTCGCAAAGAGTAATTTTTTCATATTTTTTCATAAAAAAAACAAAAATCTAAAATGATAAGCTAATATCTCGAAAACTATCTGGTTGAGCAAAAAACAATGTATGATGCATTTATAGCAAATTTTATCGTCTTTCCGATTCTGTAAACTTTTTCGTGAGATATACGTAATTAAAGGGAGCCATCTTTTTGGTTTTTTCGAATAACGGTAAATTGCAAATATCTCAAAAACGGTACCATAGAATCAAAAATGAACTAGATTTTCGAAATCAGAGGGTAGTTTTACATACGAATTTCATAACGGCCGCCGACCAGTGTAATTAAACGGACTATTGCCGTTTCCTCCGCACTTGTTCCCTAGCTTTTTATTTTATAGTTATACTAGCTGATGTGATGTATTTGGTGTTGACATAATAACCACAGCATTTGTTGCAAACTAGTTTTGGAACGCTTCAGCGTCTGTGACTTTATTTAAGTACCTGAAATATAATAAAACTTAAAATTGATTAATACGCTAATGTAAAAATTTTCTCTTATCGCCTATATTCCTTTAAATTCTTTTATTTTTATTTATATAAGAAGAAAATTTTGTCTGTTTGCATATTTTCTTTCCAATGCATATGGGAGTTCCAAATATCGTAATATTTGTTTTATCGTTCTTGAATATCGTATTTCAAACCAAATGGATATATAGTACAGGCCTGTTATCTGGTAATGTTTCGGTTCAATAAGACAACTTAGCACATCTGCCTAGTTAGGTTTCCTTTTTTAATATACTAGAAATTAAATTACTTTATCGTATTATTACGCAATGATATTTATTGCATTAAGATTATACTAAAAATAAGAATATTTTGATTAGACCTTTTTCCCAAAATGGCCTTAACTTCTTTAAATGAGAAGCCACCCTGTTACCTCGAATACCTATGATACCATCAGAATCAAAAAGCTTAAATTTCCGATACGTTTGGCTTTCGGGGTAACAATAAATATGTCACAAAGGTAGACAATGGCTGTTTGTAGCCAGGACTTGGAGAATCCGTGTATTGTCAAACAAACTCCAGAATAACAATAACAACTGTATATGTGGTAATGTATGGGTACCGATATAAAGGTACATTAAAGGTATATATTCTTTACGCTGATATATCTTCTGTTAATGTTAGTAGTACTTTTTACAGGCGTTTAAATGCAAAAAAATACGGCTACTTTTGAACTATTTCGAAAATTATTAATTTTTATACTTTGTAGAAAAAATGTTTTAATATTTTAGTGAAAAACAATTTCGGTTAAATTGTAAAGTTATTACAAGCTAAATAAAAGCGGACAATTTAAAGTTTTGCTGCATTCACTTTTCAGTTGAAAATCTGTCATAAATAACTAAATCTAAATCAAATCGCTGCACCTGTGCCTGCGCCGGCGCCAAATATTCTGAAATATTTGAAACTACATACAACAACAAAAAATGCATTCATAAGCACACGCGCGTATTCCTAAAAACAAATGCCGTTCATTCGTGAACACGAGTATTTCATCTCTCCGCGCACGCAAATGTTCCCCTCAACAATCTTTTTCGCGACGAACACAAAAATGCTAAAATATTCAATTTTACAAACCATCGACGGTCATTGAAAAGTCTCAACATGGTAATATCAGACAATATTGCACTTTGGCAACGTAGCCTGACAAATTGCTGGCATTTTTCTAGAAGGTTCTAAAATATTTGTCCAATGCTCTTGAGTACAGATTTGAATAATTAGCCTTTAAAGCGAGCACATTGGAACGCCTGCTGTGGCTTTGATGGTTCAGTTGGCCAGAGTTCAATTTCCACTCTGCGGAATTTTCTTTTAATTTTTTTAATTTTATTTTATTTATTATATGGAGGCATAGTTAACACGTATATTCATGCATATAAATTATATACATATACATAAGTATTCTAAATAAATAATTACCATCAATATTCCCGCATTTATTAAATAATTCATGTGTGCATCAATTAATTTGCGTACACGTGCACGCCCAGTTGACGAATCGCACACAAAAATTGCCGAAAAACGCAAAAGAACATTCTTTTGGTTACCGTCCGCTTCCCTTTCCACACTTATCTTATGTACACTTGTTGCATTCTTCTCTTCTTCCATCTAAACTTCCTCCACTGACAATCAAAAACAGGTTTTTTCGCGGTTTACTCTTTTTTATTCTTTCTTTAATTTTTAGTTTGATTCGTAAATTGCTCTTCTCCTTTTCAAACACATTGATATGACTTGCATAATTAGTCGTTTGAGCAAACGCCCTAGAATGTCTGCTGTGGCTTTGCAGCTTTTGCCCCATAGTTCGAGTCCCTGCTTTTTTGTGCCATGTCTAATTTTTATGGATTTTTTTTTTGAAGTCAATATGATATACAATATCAACTTTCATAAATTTTTTTGAAACCTTGCTTCAATTACATTTCTTTCTGGTTCTAATGCGCTACAAAGGAATATACAAAATAGTTCAAGAGTTCTCATTTTGAATAATTTAAGATGTGCATTACGAAGAAATTACACTGCGGAACAAATTCAGGTTAGCAAAAGTTAGGTCGATTCTGAGAGTGAGGGGTGAAAACAGAGGCTAAATTAGAAGACCCGTATAGCGGCGTTTGTTTATGTTAGTTCGAATTTTTTTTTAATCGACCTTCGAACTTTGCAGTCAAATGCCGATTTCCAGCATATTGTTTATATGGTTTTTTGGCTAAAACTCGTCGACTAATTGATATTTTTTCAATCTGTTAAAGCCAAATTATTGCTAGAGACCTGTGCATTAATTAAAATTTAATAGAAAATTTTTGTAGTGCGTATGAAGCAAAATGTTGGAAATATTTTTTTTCATGCTTTTTGAACATATTTTCCACAAAACTAAGTCTGTTTTACGTTCTGTTTGATCTATAATATGCTTCTCAGTTTCTTCAATAAATTTCATTTGAAAATAAAACAATCATAATACAAAACTTGCGTTTTCCAGCTTAATATTAATTTAATTCTCATTTCTTATGTACCAATTTTTTCAGTGTTGGTTTTGAAGAAACATTGAAAAAGAAATTATAAAAATATGGAAAAAAATATAATATAAATCAGCATACATTTAAAGCGTCGGAAATCTCATTTTTTTCAGAACGTGCCTTTAATTTTTATACTATAACTAGTATTTACTGTTTACAGAATCGGAAAGACGATAAAATTTGCTATAAATGCATCATACATTGTTTTTTGCTCAACCAGATAGTTTTCGAGATATTAGCTTATCATTTTAGATTTTTGTTTTTTTTATGAAAAAATATGAAAAAAATTACTCTTTGCGAGGGCAGCATTCCAAAACCACAACTTTTTTCCCAGATATTTTTTCTTTACGTAAAGCTCTGTTTAATTAGAAAAAATATAAGCTATCATCGAAGAAAATCGATGCAAAACTACGTAAGTTATAAACGATCAAATAAAAATACCCTGATTGCGCTATTTCAACGTATACCTCAAAACGTATGTATGGTATAAAGAAGAGTGAAATTCCTTGCTATGCTCTGTTTCTATTGAGTTAAAAGTTCAATTTATGAATGAAATGACCCATATTTTTAACTTTTTTTTAAATTTATTTATGTTTATACTATATTCTAACAATCTTTATCTTAATTTGATTTTACTATGTAGTCGAAATAATTATGTGTTCTGCTTTGACGCTTATTAAGTTTAGGATCGGTTCCTCTTATGAGAAACCAGCAGTAATCACCCATCATTGCGACGTCCCAAAATCCTTGATATCGATTCTCAATTAATTTCATTTGGTGATGAAATCTTTCGCCATGTTCGTCACTTTCGTCGCCAAGATTTGCCGGAAAAAAGCTCAAATGTGAGTGGGGAAAGTGAATTTTTAAAGACATATTTACGCCTGGAAAGAAAATATTAGTTAGGTAAACAAGTTATAAAATTTTGGGATATTAATTTTAAGAAGCCTTTAATATTTACCCATTTTCGCATAATTATTGATTAAGTCGTTCACTATCTGCTCGTAGTTAGGGCTTTTGTGTCTACCGAGAAAAGAAGCAACGACCTTTTCAAAGGATTCCCACGCTGCTGCCTCAACTGATGAGAGTAGTCCTTTGAATTGATTATTGTTGATCACCTTTTTTATTTGTGGTCCAACAAAAATACCTTCCTTTATCTTGGCTTGAGAAATATCTGGAAAAATTGTTTTCAAATAGTCGAATGCTTCGCCTTCTTTGTCCAAACCTTAACAAAGTTTTTAATGAGACCGAGCTTGAAGTGTAAGGGATGAAGTATGATTTTCTCTTTCTTGACAAGAGAGGTGTATTTGATGTTATCCACACTAACGGTAAACTCGACTCTTGCCGGCCAATCCCTTCTGACGTAGTGGTCCTTACGAGCTCGGCTTTCCCACTTGCACAGGAAGCAGCAGTGATGGGTGTAACCACTTTGTAGACCGCATAGCATTGCAACGCCTTTGAAATCAGAACATATTTTCCAATCATGCTCTTCATATTTGATAAATTTGAGTATTTTTTGCATTTCCTCGTAGGTTTCCTTTGTATTTACTGCATGTGCGATCGGGATAGAAGGCTTTTTGTTACCAATATGCAATAATACAGCCTTCAAACTCAGTTTATTGCTGTCTATGAACAATCGCCACTCTTTTGAATCATATGTTTGACCAAACTCTTTGAATAAACCAGGAATGTCGTTGCAGTAGCATATACTGTCGTTCTTGGTATAGTGTTTGGGAAATGGTTCGTGACGAGTTCTACAATATATCACCTTTACATCGGATGACAGAAATTTAAAGTGTTGCATACGAGAAGTGTAGATCTCGGCCTTTTCCTTGGATAGTTCCAAATCTCTTATCCAATCATTAAGTTGTGCTTGTGACAGAACGTTTCTCTCGTTTCCCATGCGAAATTCAGTACAACTTGATTCCCCGCGCTCAGATATTACTGTTGACAATGGAACTGGATCCGCAACTGCCGTTGAATGTAGTACTGGTAATGTCACTGTAGGTACGCTAGCATAGGTTACTCTTCTTGATCTTCCAACGTCAAGTACTTTTGTTTGACAAATATAACACTCTATTGAATGGCAAGTAGGTTCTCTCCATATCATTGGTGTCTCAAATTTTATTTGTTGTCCTGATTCCGACTGAATCAATTTTACTCGACACGATGTACACAAAGTGTTCGGTGTCCATGGTTTTTCAGCATTTTTGGGCTCAATGCCAAAATACTCGGAGTATAAAGTTTGTATATGATCTGAGAACACTCGTCGTCGCCTTATGATAGTATATTGGCCACACCTGAAACAGAACATATCTGGATCGTTATTACACTCACATTCTCGCGTCCTTTTACTCATTTTATTTTTTTTAATAAATCACGGTTTTGAAATTTGACTTATGAACTGATCTATCTCCGGCGAGCCTTGCAGATGTTATGAAGTTTCAAGGCGCATTAACTCATATTTATACTCGGAGCAAGAATAAAATTGAAAAAATCAAGTCTTACCTAGACAGATAAGTTCCTTTTTATACGAAGCCGGGAAAAGAAAATACTACCTGTTTTAGATGTAGGCTTTAAAAATTTTCTGTGTCTTATAATTTTGAAAATCTACCTGCATACTTACCCATAAGTGACGGAAATACATGTTTATAACTACATGCCTACAGCAGGTTTCGAACCCAACCACTCTACCTACTATGAAACAATTCGAGTATTAAAAGTACTATTTGATTTATTTAAAGAAAAAGTATTATCATTGTTATGGTGTTATTCGTTTATCCGGCTAATATCCCATTTGCACTTTATACCTTTAATATATGTATGTATGTATACATACATTGAAGTTGCGCAACCTGGGTATTTTTATTTGATCGTTTATAACTTACGTAGTTTTGCATCGATTTTCTTCGATGATAGCTTATCTTTTGGTTTTGGAATGCTGCCCTCGCAAAGAGTAATTTTTTCATATTTTTTCATAAAAAAAACAAAAATCTAAAATGATAAGCTAATATCTCGAAAACTATCTGGTTGAGCAAAAAACAATGTATGATGCATTTATAGCAAATTTTATCGTCTTTCCGATTCTGTAAACTTTTTCGTGAGATATACGTAATTAAAGGGAGCCATCTTTTTGGTTTTTTCGAATAACGGTAAATTGCAAATATCTCAAAAACGGTACCATAGAATCAAAAATGAACTAGATTTTCGAAATCAGAGGGTAGTTTTACATACGAATTTCATAACGGCCGCCGACCAGTGTAATTAAACGGACTATTGCCGTTTCCTCCGCACTTGTTCCCTAGCTTTTTATTTTATAGTTATACTAGCTGATGTGATGTATTTGGTGTTGACATAATAACCACAGCATTTGTTGCAAACTAGTTTTGGAACGCTTCAGCGTCTGTGACTTTATTTAAGTACCTGAAATATAATAAAACTTAAAATTGATTAATACGCTAATGTAAAAATTTTCTCTTATCGCCTATATTCCTTTAAATTCTTTTATTTTTATTTATATAAGAAGAAAATTTTGTCTGTTTGCATATTTTCTTTCCAATGCATATGGGAGTTCCAAATATCGTAATATTTGTTTTATCGTTCTTGAATATCGTATTTCAAACCAAATGGATATATAGTACAGGCCTGTTATCTGGTAATGTTTCGGTTCAATAAGACAACTTAGCACATCTGCCTAGTTAGGTTTCCTTTTTTAATATACTAGAAATTAAATTACTTTATCGTATTATTACGCAATGATATTTATTGCATTAAGATTATACTAAAAATAAGAATATTTTGATTAGACCTTTTTCCCAAAATGGCCTTAACTTCTTTAAATGAGAAGCCACCCTGTTACCTCGAATACCTATGATACCATCAGAATCAAAAAGCTTAAATTTCCGATACGTTTGGCTTTCGGGGTAACAATAAATATGTCACAAAGGTAGACAATGGCTGTTTGTAGCCAGGACTTGGAGAATCCGTGTATTGTCAAACAAACTCCAGAATAACAATAACAACTGTATATGTGGTAATGTATGGGTACCGATATAAAGGTACATTAAAGGTATATATTCTTTACGCTGATATATCTTCTGTTAATGTTAGTAGTACTTTTTACAGGCGTTTAAATGCAAAAAAATACGGCTACTTTTGAACTCTTTCGAAAATTATTAATTTTTATACTTTGTAGAAAAAATGTTTTAATATTTTAGTGAAAAACAATTTCGGTTAAATTGTAAAGTTATTACAAGCTAAATAAAAGCGGACAATTTAAAGTTTTGCTGCATTCACTTTTCAGTTGAAAATCTGTCATAAATAACTAAATCTAAATCAAATCGCTGCACCTGTGCCTGCGCCGGCGCCAAATATTCTGAAATATTTGAAACTACATACAACAACAAAAAATGCATTCATAAGCACACGCGCGTATTCCTAAAAACAAATGCCGTTCATTCGTGAACACGAGTATTTCATCTCTCCGCGCACGCAAATGTTCCCCTCAACAATCTTTTTCGCGACGAACACAAAAATGCTAAAATATTCAATTTTACAAACCATCGACGGTCATTGAAAAGTCTCAACATGGTAATATCAGACAATATTGCACTTTGGCAACGTAGCCTGACAAATTGCTGGCATTTTTCTAGAAGGTTCTAAAATATTTGTCCAATGCTCTTGAGTACAGATTTGAATAACTAGCCTTTAAAGCGAGCACATTGGAACGCCTGCTGTGGCTTTGATGGTTCAGTTGGCCAGAGTTCAATTTCCACTCTGCGGCATTTTCTTTTAATTTTTTTAATTTTATTTTATTTATTATATGGAGGCATAGTTAACACGTATATTCATGCATATAAATTATATACATATACATAAGTATTCTAAATAAATAATTACCATCAATATTCCCGCATTTATTAAATAATTAATGTGTGCATCAATTAATTTGCGTACACGTTCACGCCCAGTTGACGAATCGCACACAAAAATTGCCGAAAAACGCAAAAGAACATTGTTTTGGTTACCGTCCGCTTCCCTTTCCACACTTATCTTATGTACACTTGTTGCATTCTTCTCTTCTTCCATCTAAACTTCCTCCACTGACAATCAAAAACAGGTTTTTTCGCGGTTTACTCTTTTTTATTCTTTCTTTAATTTTTAGTTTGATTCGTAAATTGCTCTTCTTCTTTTCACACACATTGATATGACTTGCATAATTAGTCGTTTGAGCAAACGCCCTAGAATGTCTGCTGTGGCTTTGCAGCTTTTGCCCCATAGTTCGAGTCCCTGCTTTTTTGTGCCATGTCTAATTTTTATGGATTTTTTTTTGAAGTCAATATGATATACAATATCAACTTTCATAAATTTTTTTGAAACCTTGCTTCAATTACATTTCTTTCTGGTTCTAATGCGCTACAAAGGAATATACAAAATAGTTCAAGAGTTCTCATTTTAAATAATTTAAGATGTGCATTACGAAGAAATTACACTGCGGAACAAATTCAGGTTAGCAAAAGTTAGGTCGATTCTGAGAGTGAGGGGTGAAAACAGAGGCTAAATTAGAAGACCCGTATAGCGGCGTTTGTTTATGTTAGTTCGAATTTTTTTTTAATCGACCTTCGAACTTTGCAGTCAAATGCCGATTTCCAGCATATTGTTTATATGGTTTTTTGGCTAAAACTCGTCGACTAATTGATATTTTTTCAATCTTTTAAAACCAAATTATTGCTAGAGACCTGTGCATTAATTAAAATTTAATAGAAAATTTTTGTAGTGCGTATGAAGCAAAATGTTGGAAATATTTTTTTTTCATGCTTTTTGAACATATTTTCCACAAAACTAAGTCTGTTTTACGTTCTGTTTGATCTATAATATGCTTCTCAGTTTCTTCAATAAATTTCATTTGAAAATAAAACAATCATAATACAAAACTTGCGTTTTCCAGCTTAATATTAATTTAATTCTCATTTCTTATGTACCAATTTTTTCAGTGTTGGTTTTGAAGAAACGTTGAAAAAGAAATTATAAAAATATGGAAAAAAATATAATATAAATCAGCATACATTTAAAGCGTCGGCAATCTCATTTTTTTTCAGAACGTGCCTTTAATTTTTATACTATAACTAGTATTTACTGTTTACAGAATCGGAAAGACGATAAAATTTGCTATAAATGCATCATACATTGTTTTTTGCTCAATCAGATAGTTTTCGAGATATTAGCTTATCATTTTAGATTTTTTTTTTTATGCAAAAATATGAAAAAAATTACTCTTTGCGAGGGCAGCATTCCAAAACCACAACTTTTTTCCCAGATATTTTTTCTTTACGTAAAGCTCTGTTTAATTAGAAAAAATATAAGCTATCATCGAAGAAAATCGATGGAAAACTACGTAAGTTATAAACGATCAAATAAAAATACCCTGGTTGCGCAATTTCAACGTATACCTCAAAACGTATGTATGGTATAAAGAAGAGTGAAATATCTTGCTATGCCCTGTTTCTATTGAGTTAAAAGTTCAATTTATGAATGAAATGACCCATATTTTTAACTTTTTTTTAAATTTATTTATGTTTATACTATATTCTAACAATCTTTATCTTAATTTGATTTTACTATGTAGTCGAAATAATTATGTGTTCTGCTTTGACGCTTATTAAGTTTAGGATCGGTTTCTCTTATGAGAAACCAGCAGTAATCACCCATCATTGCGACGCCCCAAAATCCTTGATATCGATTCTCAATTAATTTCATTTGGTGATGGAATCTTTCGCCATGTTCGTCACTTTCGTCGCCAAGATTTGCCGGAAAAAAGCTCAAATGAGTGGGGAAAGTGAATTTTTAAAGACATATTT
Source organism: Anomoia purmunda (assembly GCA_951828415.1). NCBI lineage: Eukaryota > Metazoa > Arthropoda > Insecta > Diptera > Tephritidae > Anomoia > Anomoia purmunda. The sequence continues at coordinate 43,660,724 of OX639998.1, forward strand.
ACGCCTGGAAAGAAAATATTAGTTAGGTAAACAAGTTATAAAATTTTGGGATATTAATTTTAAGAAGCCTTTAATATTTACCCATTTTCGCATAATTATTGATTAAGTCGTTCACTATCTGCTCGTAGTTAGGGCTTTTGTGTCTACCGAGAAAAGAAGCAACGACCTTTTCAAAGGATTCCCACGCTGCTGCCTCAACTGATGAGAGTAGTCCTTTGAATTGATTATTGTTGATCACCTTTTTTATTTGTGGTCCAACAAAAATACCTTCCTTTATCTTGGCTTGAGAAATATCTGGAAAAATTGTTTTCAAATAGTCGAATGCTTCGCCTTCTTTGTCCAAACCTTAACAAAGTTTTTAATGAGACCGAGCTTGAAGTGTAAGGGTGGAAGTATGATTTTCTCTTTCTTGACAAGAGAGGTGTATTTGATGTTATCCACACTAACGGTAAACTCGACTCTTGCCGGCCAATCCCTTCTGACGTAGTGGTCCTTACGAGCTCGGCTTTCCCACTTGCACAGGAAGCAGCAGTGATGGGTGTAACCACTTTGTAGACCGCATAGCATTGCAACGCCTTTGAAATCAGAACATATTTTCCAATCATGCTCTTCATATTTGATAAATTTGAGTATTTTTTGCATTTCCTCGTAGGTTTCCTTTGTATTTACTGCATGTGCGATCGGGATAGAAGGCTTTTTGTTACCAATATGCAATAATACAGCCTTCAAACTCAGTTTATTGCTGTCTATGAACAATCGCCACTCTTTTGAATCATATGTTTGACCAAACTCTTTGAATAAACCAGGAATGTCGTTGCAGTAGCATATACTGTCGTTCTTGGTATAGTGTTTGGGAAATGGTTCGTGACGAGTTCTACAATATATCACCTTTACATCGGATGACAGAAATTTAAAGTGTTGCATACGAGAAGTGTAGATCTCGGCCTTTTCCTTGGATAGTTCCAAATCTCTTATCCAATCATTAAGTTGTGCTTGTGACAGAACGTTTCTCTCGTTTCCCATGCGAAATTCAGTACAACTTGATTCCCCGCGCTCAGATATTACTGTTGACAATGGAACAGGATCCGCAACTGCCGTTGAATGTAGTACTGGTAATGTCACTGTAGGTACGCTAGCATAGGTTACTCTTCTTGATCTTCCAACGTCAAGTACTTTTGTTTGACAAATATAACACTCTATTGAATGGCAAGTAGGTTCTCTCCATATCATTGGTGTCTCAAATTTTATTTGTTGTCCTGATTCCGACTGAATCAATTTTACTCGACACGATGTACACAAAGTGTTCGGTGTCCATGGTTTTTCAGCATTTTTGGGCTCAATGCCAAAATACTCGGAGTATAAAGTTTGTATATGATCTGAGAACACTCGTCGTCGCCTTATGATAGTATATTGGCCACACCTGAAACAGAACATATCTGGATCGTTATTACACTCACATTCTCGCGTCCTTTTACTCATTTTATTTTTTTTAATAAATCACGGTTTTGAAATTTGACTTATGAACTGATCTATCTCCGGCGAGCCTTGCAGATGTTATGAAGTTTCAAGGCGCATTAACTCATATTTATACTCGGAGCAAGAATAAAATTGAAAAAATCAAGTCTTACCTAGACAGATAAGTTCCTTTTTATACGAAGCCGGGAAAAGAAAATACTACCTGTTTTAGATGTAGGCTTTAAAAATTTTCTGTGTCTTATAATTTTGAAAATCTACCTGCATACTTACCCATAAGTGGCGGAAATACATGTTTATAACTACATGCCTACAGCAGGTTTCGAACCCAACCACTCTTCCTTTCGATGCAACCACTCTACCTACTATGAAACAATTCGAGTATTAAAAGTACTATTTGATTTATTTAAAGAAAAAGTATTATCATTGTTATGGTGTTATTCGTTTATCCGGCTAATATCCCATTTGCACTTTATACCTTTAATATATGTATGTATGTATACATACATTGAAGTTGCGCAACCTGGGTATTTTTATTTGATCGTTTATAACTTACGTAGTTTTGCATCGATTTTCTTCGATGATAGCTTATCTTTTGGTTTTGGAATGCTGCCCTCGCAAAGAGTAATTTTTTCATATTTTTTCATAAAAAAAAACAAAAATCTAAAATGATAAGCTAATATCTCGAAAACTATCTGGTTGAGCAAAAAACAATGTATGATGCATTTATAGCAAATTTTATCGTCTTTCCGATTCTGTAAACTTTTTCGTGAGATATACGTAATTAAAGGGAGCCATCTTTTTGGTTTTTTCGAATAACGGTAAATTGCAAATATCTCAAAAACGGTACCATAGAATCAAAAATGAACTAGATTTTCGAAATCAGAGGGTAGTTTTACATACGAATTTCATAACGGCCGCCGACCAGTGTAATTAAACGGACTATTGCCGTTTCCTCCGCACTTGTTCCCTAGCTTTTTATTTTATAGTTATACTAGCTGATGTGATGTATTTGGTGTTGACATAATAACCACAGCATTTGTTGCAAACTAGTTTTGGAACGCTTCAGCGTCTGTGACTTTATTTAAGTACCTGAAATATAATAAAACTTAAAATTGATTAATACGCTAATGTAAAAATTTTCTCTTATCGCCTATATTCCTTTAAATTCTTTTATTTTTATTTATATAAGAAGAAAATTTTGTCTGTTTGCATATTTTCTTTCTTGACAAGAGAGGTGTATTTGATGTTATCCACACTAACGGTAAACTCGACTCTTGCCGGCCAATCCCTTCTGACGTAGTGGTCCTTACGAGCTCGGCTTTCCCACTTGCACAGGAAGCAGCAGTGATGGGTGTAACCACTTTGTAGACCGCATAGCATTGCAACGCCTTTGAAATCAGAACATATTTTCCAATCATGCTCTTCATATTTGATAAATTTGAGTATTTTTTGCATTTCCTCGTAGGTTTCCTTTGTATTTACTGCATGTGCGATCGGGATAGAAGGCTTTTTGTTACCAATATGCAATAATACAGCCTTCAAACTCAGTTTATTGCTGTCTATGAACAATCGCCACTCTTTTGAATCATATGTTTGACCAAACTCTTTGAATAAACCAGGAATGTCGTTGCAGTAGCATATACTGTCGTTCTTGGTATAGTGTTTGGGAAATGGTTCGTGACGAGTTCTACAATATATCACCTTTACATCGGATGACAGAAATTTAAAGTGTTGCATACGAGAAGTGTAGATCTCGGCCTTTTCCTTGGATAGTTCCAAATCTCTTATCCAATCATTAAGTTGTGCTTGTGACAGAACGTTTCTCTCGTTTCCCATGCGAAATTCAGTACAACTTGATTCCCCGCGCTCAGATATTACTGTTGACAATGGAACTGGATCCGCAACTGCCGTTGAATGTAGTACTGGTAATGTCACTGTAGGTACGCTAGCATAGGTTACTCTTCTTGATCTTCCAACGTCAAGTACTTTTGTTTGACAAATATAACACTCTATTGAATGGCAAGTAGGTTCTCTCCATATCATTGGTGTCTCAAATTTTATTTGTTGTCCTGATTCCGACTGAATCAATTTTACTCGACACGATGTACACAAAGTGTTCGGTGTCCATGGTTTTTCAGCATTTTTGGGCTCAATGCCAAAATACTCGGAGTATAAAGTTTGTATATGATCTGAGAACACTCGTCGTCGCCTTATGATAGTATATTGGCCACACCTGAAACAGAACATATCTGGATCGTTATTACACTCACATTCTCGCGTCCTTTTACTCATTTTATTTTTTTTAATAAATCACGGTTTTGAAATTTGACTTATGAACTGATCTATCTCCGGCGAGCCTTGCAGATGTTATGAAGTTTCAAGGCGCATTAACTCATATTTATACTCGGAGCAAGAATAAAATTGAAAAAATCAAGTCTTACCTAGACAGATAAGTTCCTTTTTATACGAAGCCGGGAAAAGAAAATACTACCTGTTTTAGATGTAGGCTTTAAAAATTTTCTGTGTCTTATAATTTTGAAAATCTACCTGCATACTTACCCATAAGTGACGGAAATACATGTTTATAACTACATGCCTACAGCAGGTTTCGAACCCAACCACTCTTCCTTTCGATGCAACCACTCTACCTACTATGAAACAATTCGAGTATTAAAAGTACTATTTGATTTATTTAAAGAAAAAGTATTATCATTGTTATGGTGTTATTCGTTTATCCGGCTAATATCCCATTTGCACTTTATACCTTTAATATATGTATGTATGTATACATACATTGAAGTTGCGCAACCTGGGTATTTTTATTTGATCGTTTATAACTTACGTAGTTTTGCATCGATTTTCTTCGATGATAGCTTATCTTTTGGTTTTGGAATGCTGCCCTCGCAAAGAGTAATTTTTTCATATTTTTTCATAAAAAAAAACAAAAATCTAAAATGATAAGCTAATATCTCGAAAACTATCTGGTTGAGCAAAAAACAATGTATGATGCATTTATAGCAAATTTTATCGTCTTTCCGATTCTGTAAACTTTTTCGTGAGATATACGTAATTAAAGGGAGCCATCTTTTTGGTTTTTTCGAATAACGGTAAATTGCAAATATCTCAAAAACGGTACCATAGAATCAAAAATGAACTAGATTTTCGAAATCAGAGGGTAGTTTTACATACGAATTTCATAACGGCCGCCGACCAGTGTAATTAAACGGACTATTGCCGTTTCCTCCGCACTTGTTCCCTAGCTTTTTATTTTATAGTTATACTAGCTGATGTGATGTATTTGGTGTTGACATAATAACCACAGCATTTGTTGCAAACTAGTTTTGGAACGCTTCAGCGTCTGTGACTTTATTTAAGTACCTGAAATATAATAAAACTTAAAATTGATTAATACGCTAATGTAAAAATTTTCTCTTATCGCCTATATTCCTTTAAATTCTTTTATTTTTATTTATATAAGAAGAAAATTTTGTCTGTTTGCATATTTTCTTTCCAATGCATATGGGAGTTCCAAATATCGTAATATTTGTTTTATCGTTCTTGAATATCGTATTTCAAACCAAATGGATATATAGTACAGGCCTGTTATCTGGTAATGTTTCGGTTCAATAAGACAACTTAGCACATCTGCCTAGTTAGGTTTCCTTTTTTAATATACTAGAAATTAAATTACTTTATCGTATTATTACGCAATGATATTTATTGCATTAAGATTATACTAAAAATAAGAATATTTTGATTAGACCTTTTTCCCAAAATGGCCTTAACTTCTTTAAATGAGAAGCCACCCTGTTACCTCGAATACCTATGATACCATCAGAATCAAAAAGCTTAAATTTCCGATACGTTTGGCTTTCGGGGTAACAATAAATATGTCACAAAGGTAGACAATGGCTGTTTGTAGCCAGGACTTGGAGAATCCGTGTATTGTCAAACAAACTCCAGAATAACAATAACAACTGTATATGTGGTAATGTATGGGTACCGATATAAAGGTACATTAAAGGTATATATTCTTTACGCTGATATATCTTCTGTTAATGTTAGTAGTACTTTTTACAGGCGTTTAAATGCAAAAAAATACGGCTACTTTTGAACTCTTTCGAAAATTATTAATTTTTATACTTTGTAGAAAAAATGTTTTAATATTTTAGTGAAAAACAATTTCGGTTAAATTGTAAAGTTATTACAAGCTAAATAAAAGCGGACAATTTAAAGTTTTGCTGCATTCACTTTTCAGTTGAAAATCTGTCATAAATAACTAAATCTAAATCAAATCGCTGCACCTGTGCCTGCGCGGGCGCCAAATATTCTGAAATATTTGAAACTACATATGTACAACAACAAAAAATGCATTCATAAGCACACGCGCGTATTCCTAAAAACAAATGCCGTTCATTCGTGAACACGAGTATTTCATCTCTCCGCGCACGCAAATGTTCCCCTCAACAATCTTTTTCGCGACGAACACAAAAATGCTAAAATATTCAATTTTACAAACCATCGACGGTCATTGAAAAGTCTCAACATGGTAATATCAGACAATATTGCACTTTGGCAACGTAGCCTGACAAATTGCTGGCATTTTTCTAGAAGGTTCTAAAATTTTTGTCCAATGCTCTTGAGTACAGATTTGAATAACTAGCCTTTAAAGCGAGCACATTGGAACGCCTGCTGTGGCTTTGATGGTTCAGTTGGCCAGAGTTCAATTTCCACTCTGCGGCATTTTCTTTTAATTTTTTTAATTTTATTTTATTTATTATATGGAGGCATAGTTAACACGTATATTCATGCATATAAATTATATACATATACATAAGTATTCTAAATAAATAATTACCATCAATATTCCCGCATTTATTAAATAATTCATGTGTGCATCAATTAATTTGCGTACACGTTCACGCCCAGTTGACGAATCGCACACAAAAATTGCCGAAAAACGCAAAAGAACATTCTTTTGGTTACCGTCCGCTTCCCTTTCCACACTTATCTTATGTACACTTGTTGCATTCTTCTCTTCTTCCATCTAAACTTCCTCCACTGACAATCAAAAACAGGTTTTTTCGCGGTTTACTCTTTTTTATTCTTTCTTTAATTTTTAGTTTGATTCGTAAATTGCTCTTCTTCTTTTCACACACATTGATATGACTTGCATAATTAGTCGTTTGAGCAAACGCCCTAGAATGTCTGCTGTGGCTTTGCAGCTTTTGCCCCATAGTTCGAGTCCCTGCTTTTTTGTGCCATGTCTAATTTTTATGGATTTTTTTTTGAAGTCAATATGATATACAATATCAACTTTCATAAATTTTTTTGAAACCTTGCTTCAATTACATTTCTTTCTGGTTCTAATGCGCTACAAAGGAATATACAAAATAGTTCAAGAGTTCTCATTTTAAATAATTTAAGATGTGCATTACGAAGAAATTACACTGCGGAACAAATTCAGGTTAGCAAAAGTTAGGTCGATTCTGAGAGAAGGGGTGAAAACAGAGGCTAAATTAGAAGACCCGTATAGCGGCGTTTGTTTATGTTAGTTCGAATTTTTTTTTAATCGACCTTCGAACTTTGCAGTCAAATGCCGATTTCCAGCATATTGTTTATATGGTTTTTTGGCTAAAACTCGTCGACTAATTGATATTTTTTCAATCTGTTAAAGCCAAATTATTGCTAGAGACCTGTGCATTAATTAAAATTTAATAGAAAATTTTTGTAGTGCGTATGAAGCAAAATGTTGGAAATATTTTTTTTTCATGCTTTTTGAACATATTTTCCACAAAACTAAGTCTGTTTTACGTTCTGTTTGATCGATGCAAAACTACGTAAGTTATCAACGATCAAATAAAAATACCCTGGTTGCGCAATTTCAACGTATACCTCAAAACGTATGTATGGTATAAAGAAGAGTGAAATATCTTGCTATGCTCTGTTTCTATTGAGTTAAAAGTTCAATTTATGAATGAAATGACCCATATTTTTAACTTTTTTTTAAATTCATTTATGTTTATACTATATTCTAACAATCTTTATCTTAATTTGATTTTACTATGTAGTCGAAATAATTATGTGTTCTGCTTTGACGCTTATTAAGTTTAGGATCGGTTTCTCTTATGAGAAACCAGCAGTAATCACCCATCATTGCGACGCCCCAAAATCCTTGATATCGATTCTCAATTAATTTCATTTGGTGATGGAATCTTTCGCCATGTTCGTCACTTTCGTCGCCAAGATTTGCCGGAAAAAAGCTCAAATGAGTGGGGAAAGTGAATTTTTAAAGACATATTTACGCCTGGAAAGAAAATATTAGTTAGGTAAACAAGTTATAAAATTTTGGGATATTAATTTTAAGAAGCCTTTAATATTTACCCATTTTCGCATAATTATTGATTAAGTCGTTCACTATCTGCTCGTAGTTAGGGCTTTTGTGTCTACCGAGAAAAGAAGCAACGACCTTTTCAAAGGATTCCCACGCTGCTGCCTCAACTGATGAGAGTAGTCCTTTGAATTGATTATTGTTGATCACCTTTTTTATTTGTGGTCCAACAAAAATACCTTCCTTTATCTTGGCTTGAGAAATATCTGGAAAAATTGTTTTCAAATAGTCGAATGCTTCGCCTTCTTTGTCCAAACCTTAACAAAGTTTTTAATGAGACCGAGCTTGAAGTGTAAGGGTGGAAGTATGATTTTCTCTTTCTTGACAAGAGAGGTGTATTTGATGTTATCCACACCAACGGTAAACTCGACTCTTTCCGGCCAATCCCTTCTGACGTAGTGGTCCTTACGAGCTCGGCTATCCCACTTGCACAGGAAGCAGCAGTGATGGGTGTAACCACTTTGTAGACCGCATAGCATTGCAACGCCTTTGAGATCAGAACATATTTTCCAATCATGCTCTTCATATTTGATAAATTTGAGTATTTTTTGCATTTCCTCGTAGGTTTCCTTTGTATTTACTGCATGTGCGATCGGGATAGAAGGCTTTTTGTTACCAATATGCAATAATACAGCCTTCAAACTCAGTTTATTGCTGTCTATGAACAATCGCCACTCTTTTGAATCATATGTTTGACCAAACTCTTTGAATAAACCAGGAATGTCGTTGCAGTAGCATATACTGTCGTTCTTGGTATAGTGTTTGGAAAATGGTTCGTGACGAGTTCTACAATATATCACCTTTACATCGGATGACAGAAATTTAAAATGTTGCATACGAGAAGTGTGGATCTCGGCCTTTTCCTTGGATAGTTCCAAATCTCTTATCCAATCATTAAGTTGTGCTTGTGACAGAACGTTTCTCTCGTTTCCCATGCGAAATTCAGTACAACTTGATTCCCCGCACTCAGATATTACTGTTGACAGTGGAACTGGATCCGCAACTGCCGTTGAATGTAGTACTGGTAATGTCACTGTAGGTGCGCTAGCATAGGTTACTCTTCTTGATCTTCCAACGCCAAGTACTTTTGTTTGACAAATATAACACTACATATGTACAACAACAAAAAATGCATTCATAAGCACACGCGCGTATTCCTAAAAACAAATGCCGTTCATTCGTGAACACGAGTATTTCATCTCTCCGCGCACGCAAATGTTCCCCTCAACAATCTTTTTCGCGACGAACACAAAAATGCTAAAATATTCAATTTTACAAACCATCGACGGTCATTGAAAAGTCTCAACATGGTAATATCAGACAATATTGCACTTTGGCAACGTAGCCTGACAAATTGCTGGCATTTTTCTAGAAGGTTCTAAAATTTTTGTCCAATGCTCTTGAGTACAGATTTGAATAACTAGCCTTTAAAGCGAGCACATTGGAACGCCTGCTGTGGCTTTGATGGTTCAGTTGGCCAGAGTTCAATTTCCACTCTGCGGCATTTTCTTTTAATTTTTTTAATTTTATTTTATTTATTATATGGAGGCATAGTTAACACGTATATTCATGCATATAAATTATATACATATACATAAGTATTCTAAATAAATAATTACCATCAATATTCCCGCATTTATTAAATAATTCATGTGTGCATCAATTAATTTGCGTACACGTTCACGCCCAGTTGACGAATCGCACACAAAAATTGCCGAAAAACGCAAAAGAACATTCTTTTGGTTACCGTCCGCTTCCCTTTCCACACTTATCTTATGTACACTTGTTGCATTCTTCTCTTCTTCCATCTAAACTTCCTCCACTGACAATCAAAAACAGGTTTTTTCGCGGTTTACTCTTTTTTATTCTTTCTTTAATTTTTAGTTTGATTCGTAAATTGCTCTTCTTCTTTTCACACACATTGATATGACTTGCATAATTAGTCGTTTGAGCAAACGCCCTAGAATGTCTGCTGTGGCTTTGCAGCTTTTGCCCCATAGTTCGAGTCCCTGCTTTTTTGTGCCATGTCTAATTTTTATGGATTTTTTTTTGAAGTCAATATGATATACAATATCAACTTTCATAAATTTTTTTGAAACCTTGCTTCAATTACATTTCTTTCTGGTTCTAATGCGCTACAAAGGAATATACAAAATAGTTCAAGAGTTCTCATTTTAAATAATTTAAGATGTGCATTACGAAGAAATTACACTGCGGAACAAATTCAGGTTAGCAAAAGTTAGGTCGATTCTGAGAGAAGGGGTGAAAACAGAGGCTAAATTAGAAGACCCGTATAGCGGCGTTTGTTTATGTTAGTTCGAATTTTTTTTTAATCGACCTTCGAACTTTGCAGTCAAATGCCGATTTCCAGCATATTGTTTATATGGTTTTTTGGCTAAAACTCGTCGACTAATTGATATTTTTTCAATCTGTTAAAGCCAAATTATTGCTAGAGACCTGTGCATTAATTAAAATTTAATAGAAAATTTTTGTAGTGCGTATGAAGCAAAATGTTGGAAATATTTTTTTTTCATGCTTTTTGAACATATTTTCCACTAAATTAAGTCTGTTTTACGTTCTGTTTGATCTATAATATGCTTCTCAGTTTCTTCAATAAATTTCATTTGAAAATAAAACAATCATAATACAAAACTTGCGTTTTCCAGCTTAATATTAATTTAATTCTCATTTCTTATGTACCAATTTTTTCAGTGTTGGTTTTGAAGAAACGTTGAAAAAGAAATTATAAAAATATGGAAAAAAATATAATATAAATCAGCATACATTTAAAGCGTCGGCAATCTCATTTTTTTTCAGAACGTGCCTTTAATTTTTATACTATAACTAGTATTTACTGTTTACAGAATCGGAAAGACGATAAAATTTGCTATAAATGCATCATACATTGTTTTTTGCTCAACCAGATAGTTTTCGAAATATTAGCTTATCATTTTAGATTTTTGTTTTTTTTATGAAAAAATATGAAAAAAATTACTCTTTGCGAGGGCAGCATTCCAAAACCACAACTTGTTTCCCAGATATTTTTGCTTTACGTAAAGCTCTGTTTAATTAGAAAAAAGATAAGCTATCATCGAAGAAAATCGATGCAAAACTACGTAAGTTATCAACGATCAAATAAAAATACCCTGGTTGCGCAATTTCAACGTATACCTCAAAACGTATGTATGGTATAAAGAAGAGTGAAATATCTTGCTATGCTCTGTTTCTATTGAGTTAAAAGTTCAATTTATGAATGAAATGACCCATATTTTTAACTTTTTTTTAAATTCATTTATGTTTATACTATATTCTAACAATCTTTATCTTAATTTGATTTTACTATGTAGTCGAAATAATTATGTGTTCTGCTTTGACGCTTATTAAGTTTAGGATCGGTTTCTCTTATGAGAAACCAGCAGTAATCACCCATCATTGCGACGCCCCAAAATCCTTGATATCGATTCTCAATTAATTTCATTTGGTGATGGAATCTTTCGCCATGTTCGTCACTTTCGTCGCCAAGATTTGCCGGAAAAAAGCTCAAATGAGTGGGGAAAGTGAATTTTTAAAGACATATTTACGCCTGGAAAGAAAATATTAGTTAGGTAAACAAGTTATAAAATTTTGGGATATTAATTTTAAGAAGCCTTTAATATTTACCCATTTTCGCATAATTATTGATTAAGTCGTTCACTATCTGCTCGTAGTTAGGGCTTTTGTGTCTACCGAGAAAAGAAGCAACGACCTTTTCAAAGGATTCCCACGCTGCTGCCTCAACTGATGAGAGTAGTCCTTTGAATTGATTATTGTTGATCACCTTTTTTATTTGTGGTCCAACAAAAATACCTTCCTTTATCTTGGCTTGAGAAATATCTGGAAAAATTGTTTTCAAATAGTCGAATGCTTCGCCTTCTTTGTCCAAACCTTAACAAAGTTTTTAATGAGACCGAGCTTGAAGTGTAAGGGTGGAAGTATGATTTTCTCTTTCTTGACAAGAGAGGTGTATTTGATGTTATCCACACCAACGGTAAACTCGACTCTTTCCGGCCAATCCCTTCTGACGTAGTGGTCCTTACGAGCTCGGCTATCCCACTTGCACAGGAAGCAGCAGTGATGGGTGTAACCACTTTGTAGACCGCATAGCATTGCAACGCCTTTGAGATCAGAACATATTTTCCAATCATGCTCTTCATATTTGATAAATTTGAGTATTTTTTGCATTTCCTCGTAGGTTTCCTTTGTATTTACTGCATGTGCGATCGGGATAGAAGGCTTTTTGTTACCAATATGCAATAATACAGCCTTCAAACTCAGTTTATTGCTGTCTATGAACAATCGCCACTCTTTTGAATCATATGTTTGACCAAACTCTTTGAATAAACCAGGAATGTCGTTGCAGTAGCATATACTGTCGTTCTTGGTATAGTGTTTGGAAAATGGTTCGTGACGAGTTCTACAATATATCACCTTTACATCGGATGACAGAAATTTAAAATGTTGCATACGAGAAGTGTGGATCTCGGCCTTTTCCTTGGATAGTTCCAAATCTCTTATCCAATCATTAAGTTGTGCTTGTGACAGAACGTTTCTCTCGTTTCCCATGCGAAATTCAGTACAACTTGATTCCCCGCACTCAGATATTACTGTTGACAGTGGAACTGGATCCGCAACTGCCGTTGAATGTAGTACTGGTAATGTCACTGTAGGTGCGCTAGCATAGGTTACTCTTCTTGATCTTCCAACGCCAAGTACTTTTGTTTGACAAATATAACACTCTATTGAATGGCAAGTAGGTTCTCTCCATATCATTGGTGTCTCAAATTTTATTTGTTGTCCTGATTCCGACTGAATCAATTTTACTCGACACGATGTACACAAAGTGTTCGGTGTCCATGGTTTTTCAGCATTTTTGGGCTCAATGCCAAAATACTCGGAGTATAAAGTTTTGATATGATCTGAGAACACTCGTCGTCGCCTTATGATAGTATATTGGCCACACATGAAACAGAACATATCTGGATCGTTATTACACTTACATTCTCACGTCCTTTTACTCATTTTATTTTTTTTAATAAATCACGGTTTTGAAATTTGACTTATGAACTGAACTATCTCCGGCGAGCCTTGCAGATGTTATGAAGTTTCAAGGCGCATTAACTCATATTTATACTTGGAACAAGAATAAAATTGAAAAAATCAAGTCTTACCTAGACAGATAAGTTCCTTTTTATACGAAGCCGGGAAAAGAAAATACTACCTGTTTTAGATGTAGGCTTTAAAAATTTTCTGTGTCTTATAATTTTGAAAATCTACCTGCATACTTACCCATAAGTGACGGAAATACATGTTTATAACTACATGCCTACAGCAGGTTTCGAACCCAACCACTCTTCCTTTCGATGCAACCACTCTACCTACTATAAAACAATTCGAGTATTAAAAGTACTATTTGATTTATTTAAAGAAAAAGTATTATCATTGTTATGTTGTTATTCGTTTATCCGGCTAATATCCCATTTGCACTTTATACCTTTAATATATGTATGTATAAATACATTGAAGTTGCGCAACCTGGGTATTTTTAATTGATCGTTTATAACTTACGTAGTTTTGCATCGATTTTCTTCGATGATAGCTTATCTTTTGGGTTTGGAATGCTGCCCTCGCAAAGAGTAATTTTTTTCATATTTTTTCATAAAAAAAAAAACAAAAATCTAAAATGATAAGCTAATATCTCGAAAACTATCTGGTTGAGCAAAAAACAATGTACATATGATGCATTTATAGCAAATTTTATCGTCTTTCCGATTCTGTAAACTTTTTCGTGAGATATACGCAATTATGGGGAGCCATCTTTTTCGTTTTTTCGAATATCGGTAAATTGCAAATATCTCAAAAACGGTACCATAGAATCAAAAATGAACCCAATTTTCGAAATCAAGGGGTGATTTTACATACGAATTTCATAACGGCGTTTCTGGTAAAGAGAAAAAGTTGAAATTCGTGGTCCAGTGTTATTTAATAATATTGGATGCATACAGCTCATCCAATTGGAATTCATATGATGGTCCTAGTAGTGGTTGTCGCAAAAATCGCAAGTTCCGTGATAAATCAAAACTCCTCAGACGACACTATTTTGTATGCAAAATTCAGAATATTTTAGTAACGTCGGCATGGCAAGGCAAATCCTTTATTTCATATGAGTTAGGTCGAAAATTGACATTTCAACCCGCTTTTTAATTAATGTCGTCTCAAATTGGTACAGAATTCGGGTTATTCGCTAGATTTAATCGATCAATAAATATTGCAAAATATTATGCAATATATTTATGACATCCTTGAGTGTCCAGGGCCCAGTGTTACATTACGTCCAACTTTCGATCCTGAACTGGTAAAATGCATTGGAATGAAGGATCGGTTTATTAAGTTAAGGGAGAATATATAAACACTGAGCTTGCGTTTATTCATTCATTTTCTAACAAAAACCATATAAATTCAAGATTTAAACAATGTGCTTTATTAAGCTAAGGGACAATATATACACACTTAGCTTGCGTTAATTTGTTATAGTTCATTTTCTAACAAAAAGCATATAAGTCCTAGATTTAAACAATTTGCAAATCACAAAAAAAAATTAGCAAATTTTCATGGCAGTTTCAAACTCAGTAAGAAGAATTCTTACTAAACTATATCATATGCAGTTTTATAGCCCATTCAATTTTAAAATAAAAAGGGCAAGTTTAAAACACCGAAATAATCAATTCACTTGCGTTGCAATGTACAAAAAACTTTGAGCACGCGACGTCATCACCCGAACAGCTGATCGACAATACCGTAAAGCAAAGGGTAACGGGCCTGCGCAAAGCGTAATCTCTTATTCTGTCAATATTGTTCGATGCTACAACTCATTTAAAAGTAACGGAGATAATACTCGGTGCTACGGAAAGTATTGTAGAATGATACTCGATACTACTTTGGCTTGAAAGTACTTAGTTAATTACTCAGCTTTAAATTTTATCTTATTTTCAGTTTTTTTTTAAATTACATAGTTCCAGTTTTATATGAAATAAAAGTAGAACTTAGTATAAAAATTAACAATTATCGCAACGTAAATGTGTTTATTTTTATTGTGTATATATTTATTTTTCACTGTCTAGTACCAGAGAACATCAAACAATGAGAAGGTGCAAACGACTCAGGTCTAACATTTTTATTTATTTTCTTACACAGTTGATAGGTTTTCGCTGCGGAATTTTAAATTAAATTTTTTTGGCAATGTTAAAACGCTGCGAAATGTTAAAATGCATGTTAAGAAGTCGGAAAAATACACAAATTCAATGTTGCGGAAACATTCCCTTGTTGATAGGTATTTTCCGAATTAAATAAATTTAAAAAAGTAAATATTACATTGAAATTTCATTTTTATTTATATATATATATATATATAAGTTAACACGCTGCGGCACAAAACAAGTTGCATTCCCACATTATAGCAATACACGTGCCGCTACATCAGCATAATTGCAGTCAAGCGCAACCTAACACCCTAACTCAAGGCCGACCGCATTTCACCATATTCACCTGTGGGAAACCAAGGGCATAATTAGTACCACGTACTAATGCTTATGCAATAGGAACCGATCCAGACAGCATGGTCAGCAAAATATGTTTCACACGATTGTGAAATACTTGGGCATGCCATTGGTGCATGTCAACCGTGGGAAGCCAACGCACCTAAACTTCGTATACGACTTCAGGCATTAGGACAGCAGCACGGTACTCTATAAAACGGAGCAGCGCAGATTTGAGGGCAGTTGCGCAGTAGGCCTGGTGATTAGCATACGTTAACTAACCAAATTGTGAATTAGATTCTAATAAAGAGTAACTGTATTAACTGTCATCTAAATAATCTTTATTTGACAGGGCAAGTTGGCCCTTTAATTTTTTTGATTGTGCAGGACCTTCAGTCCTTAACTGGCGCCCAAGCAGGGACCAGTAGTGAAGTGTAATAATAAAAATAATACAATAATAAGAGAAAAACAGGTGAAAACTAAAAGTGAAAAAGAAGTGAAAGCTAAAAGATAATAAAAGCAATACAAGCAATTGTTAAAAACAAGTGAAAGCTAAAAGATAATAAAAGCAATACAAGCAATTGTTAAAAACAAGTGAAAGCTAAAAGATAATAAAAACAATACAAGCAATTGTGTGAAGTGAGAAGGAAGTGAAGGTCGTTACAAGCTAAAAAACAGGGATACCTGTGAGCCAACAATTCACTGCAAATGATCCTTTGGATCTTGTAAGTATCCTGTACATTTTTTTACCCTCTTTTCTTTCATAGATAAATGCTGACTAGATCAGCCATGGATTCACTTCAATAGACCGTTACGAACCTGACTGGAGCAGTCAACGCTCTCCTGGAACAGATGAGTAATATGGAAAGGCGGGTGTCCTCCTTGGACAGCCTCAGGTCACAGCTCACCGTTGGTGGAGAAGCAAGAGAATCAACGCAAGAAGTTGCATTGGAACCACGAAGCCCAACGACAGAGGCCGACTTGAAGGACATCTCGCGACTACCCGACTCTGTTAAGGAGCTGTGGCCATTTGACGGCAGCCCGGTACAATACGTGTCCTGGATACATTCTGTGGAGAGTATATTAGCTGATTTTAAGATAGTAAGTGATAAGCCAATATACCGTGCAATTCTGCAGCGCATACGGCAAAAGGTGCGAGGAGCCGCCGATGCTGCCCTCATCTCGTAGAACATTTTTGATTCTAACTGGAGTGCCATTAAGGAGTGCCTATCTCTCCATCGGTTGGACGAATTTTATGCCGCCGTAAATCACCAATTTTCGCTTATTATTAATAAGCTTAAGACAGAGGCTTACTCCGAAGAGACAGTCAAGGTGTTAATAGATACTTATAGGAACCGTGCCCTAGACGTGTTCATCCGTGGGTTGAACGGAGAGCTAAGCAAGATGCTCCTGATTCAGCGACCCAAAACACTGCCAGAAGCATATTCAGCATGCCTCGAAATCCAAAATACAAATTTCCGCAATTTTACATTGCATACGGCACGACCTAATAATCGTGTTGTTATACCAACGAACACAATTCCTGGTCGTATGTACGGCTTTAATGGTAGCAGAGCACCTCCAATTCCACCAAAACCAGCCCAGCGTCTTCAGGATCGCAGATTCCCTTCTGAAAGACGGGACTATCAGTTTGCCCCGAAACGGGATACTCCATTGACACCCCAACCGGCTGTTGAAAAAATGGACGTAGATCAGTCAGTACGTTCACGCAAGGTAAACTATATGAATCGCCCGAATCCATTTAAGCGGTTTGCAAAATCCGAAAATTTTCCCCGCAAGCAACAGAAGCTCTTCAATATAGAGACAAAAGCTAATAGTGACGAGATGGCCGGCTGCGTCGAGGAGGAGAATTTTCTATCCGACGGCCATCTAGCGTACCATACTAAGAGTACGTTCTCCCTGGCGGCCGCACGTTAGATTTCCTTGTGGACACAGGTGCCAACAAGAATTTCATCAAACAAGCAGTCGTCAAACAAACCGTCGCAGTCGACAAACCCTTTTCTGTGAAAACGGCGGGCGGGAATATCCCCATAGTAGAGAAAATTAGTTCAAAACTTTTCAAGGACATAGGTGTCAACTCCGACATAACCTTCTTTGTGCTTCCGGGATTGTCGTCATTTGACGGAATCATAGGGGATGACACACTTAGGCATATAGGCGCTATAGTTGATAGGAAATCGAATATTTTAACAGTAAACCAATTCAAAATTCCATTAAAGGCTCGTGTATCCACCCAAGTGAATTACGCGTTGTCCAAAGATCTCCCTCTGGAAACGGAGGAAAGAGTAAATAAACTCCTTGATAAATTTAGCGATCTTTTCCTGCCACTAAATGGGAAAGAATTAATAGACTCCTGCGTACGCGCTGAGATCAAAACATCAACTCCTGAACCAATTTATAGTTATCCCTATCCTTCTTGCATGAGAGAGGAAGTCGACCGACAAGTGAACGAGTTGCTAGAGGAGGGAGTTATCCGACCATCTAAGAGTCCATACAACTCTCCTATTTGGGTGGTCCCTAAGAAACCCAAACCTAATGGAGAGAAGCAATACCGTATGGTGATCGATTACAAAAAGCTTAACGCCGTAACGATCCCCGACACCTACCCTATTTCTGATATAAACGCAACATTGTGTAGTCTAGGCAACTCCCGTTACTTCACAACCATTGATTTGACGTCGGGATTCCACCAAATCCCTATGAAAGGATCCGACATACCAAAAACTGCCTTTTCAACGATGAACGGGAAATATGAATTTTTGAGGCTGGCTTTTGGTCTCAAAAACGCCCCAGCCATTTTTGAGCGTATGATCGATTACGTGTTAAAAGAATATATCGGTAAGATTTGCTACGTGTACATCGACGATATCATTGTGTTCGGTAAGGACTCCGATGACCACTTAAACAATGTTGAAATGGTTTTCTCTCGATTGAGGGAATCTAATCTTAAAGTAAATTTGGAAAAAACATGTTTTTTACAGGATAAGGTTGAGTTTTTGGGATACATCATCACTCCCGAAGGAGTACGTCCCGATCCGAAAAAAGTTGAGGCGATGAACTCAATTCTGCCACCATGCAATTTGAAGGATCTGAAAAGCTTTCTGGGAATGACCTCTTACTATCGGAAGTTCATTCGCGATTATGCCAAGATAGCCATTAACGAACTTAACGCGTGGAGAAAATGCACAAATAAGGGCCAATGCATCGAGGAAGGTAACAATACAGCTTGACAGTGTGGGTTTGCGGGCTTTTGATGACTTGAAACATATGCTAACTTCCGCTGATGTCCTCGTATTTCCTGATTTCGGTAAGCCTTTTAATTTAACCACCGACGCGTCGAACTACGCAATTGGGGCAGTCCTATCTCAGGGGGATATAGGTACGGACAAACCAATTGCATATATTTCTCGTTCTCTAAATAAGGCAGAAGAAAATTATGCCACGAATGAAAAAGAGATGCTGGCTATAGTCTGAGCCTTAGATAATTTGAGATCGTACTTGTGCGGAGCAAAAAAGATAAGAATTTATACCGATCACCAACCATTAACGTTTTCTTTAAGCTGTCGTAATTATAAAGCAAAGCTAAAGAGGTGAAAGGCACGAATCGAGGAATATAACTGTGAGATAATTTATAAACCGGGTAAGACTAATGTGGTTGCTGATGCTCTTTCCCGTCTTAAGACCGAAGTTAATGCCTTAACGGATTCTGTGGTGGCCCAACCGGCAGAAAGTGAAATAGGAAACGATAATGGGGCTGCAGGATCAGAAGCCACAATGCATTCTGCTGATCAGGATAGTTCGGATTTAATACCCCATGTGGAGGCCCCCATAAACGTCTTTAGGAACCAGGTGATATTTAGGGTAGGTCAGGAATCTCGATGCCATGAAGAACCACATCATGGCTACCGCAGATATTTTATCTCTTTGCCCAATTTTGACAGGGCAAACATCATCTCAATCCTTAAAGAATGCCTTAATCCCGATGTTATAAATGGTTTAAAAATCCCGGAAGAATTTCTTCAACTAATGCAGGACGTGTATGCTAATAATTTCCATAGGTATAAGATCAGAATCACACAGCGGGTCGTCGAAGATGTGACACTAGCCGACAGAATTTTTAGTATAATCGAAAATCGACATTTTTGAAATTGAGAAGCAAAAGTTCCTGAGCTGCGTAGATAAATTTTCAAAATTTTCCAAATTATTCCCTATCAAAAATAAGTCATCTATCTATAAGTTAATCATGTCCAACTGCCACCAACCACTGGGTTGGACACGGACATCTGCTGACCTAGCTAGGTAACTGTGTCCAACTGCCACCAACAACTGGGTTGGACACGGACGTCTGCTGACCTAGCATAACGTGACTTGAGACCTGCTTTGGAATTCGCACTGAGCTACCCACGTCCACTGACTTTGTCAACAAGTAAGACATCCGACACTTATGTGTAGAATTCACTGCACATCAACAACTATATCTCACACGTAAGTTATGTGTGGGCGTGTGTCGGTGCACATCAACCTATGAGTACTACTTGTGTGCGTGTGTCGGTGTATACCAACCAACATGTAGCTAGCGACGAGTGACCGTTGTGGAATATGAGGTTCCTACTCAAGGCCAACGTTGCAGCGACAGCGAGCTGACTTTTGGTTAGGGTAGAGTTAAGTAAAGAATGTTTTGGTTAGTTCAGTTCGCCCTAGACGTTACTCAAGGAAAGGTCCAGTCACTCTTGTGTTTAATAAAAGTTCAATTAGCAGTAACCCATCGGTGTTATTATTGACCACTAGGAGTGAACTCATAACTGGCGCCCAACAAGGGGCTTACAAGCAGATCAGCGGCATCAGCACCAGCTTTAGCCTCAACAATACCACTAAATAATTGACAGCGGCGAGGGAGCAGGACTGGAGATTGATTAGAATTAAACAGCCAGCAACAGACATGTAAGTGAGTTGTTAAGCCAAAATTTTTTAAGTGCAAAAAATTGTGCCAGAATTTTTATCTACACGTAAAATGCGAAATTTCGAATAAAAGCGACCACTCAGTGTTAATTTCAGTTTGTGAAGTAAATTGGTATTTTCTTTTCTTGTTACTGCTGCGCTGCAGCTGGGTAAATTCATATTCGCCGAAAGCTGGCAGTGGCAATAACTCGCGTTCAACAGTGCTCCTAATAGTTCTGATCCTTGCCAATTTGAAATTGTAAGTAGAAATAAAGACTCCCACAACAGGGTAGGACGTTGATGTCAGAAATAGACGACGACTTGTTGAATTTTTTTGAAAAGCTAAAAGTTAACGACGAACCAAACGTAGAAGCAAACATGCAGGTTGCAGAAATTCAGGAGATAGTAAGCGCAGCAGTGAGCAATGCACTGGCGCAAAGGGAAACCCAGATAGTTGGCAGAGAAGCAGCATGGAACAGCATGCCCGCTAGCCATCGGCAGGAGATGGACAAGAAGTTAGAGGAAATGACTAGGCAGCTAAAGAAGACTAACATTTCCATCCCTGAAGTAGAGGTCTTCCAAGAAATAGGCCTTAACGGCACAGTATGCAGTGAATCTTTAGATGCGGTAAAATCGTTACCGGAATTCAGTGGTGCCCAGGAGAACTATGTGTCATGGCGGCAGGCAGCACCCGCTGCTTACAAAATTTTTGAAGCTTTCGATGGTAGTTCGCGACACCACCAGGCCGTATCGATCATAAGGAATAAAGTTCGAGGGTCGGCCGACGCGGTTTTATCTTCGTTCAACACCGTGTTAAACTTTCGGGCGATAATAAGTAGACTAGACTTCACGTATGCAGATAAGAGGCCAATCCATCTGATCGAACAAGAATTAGGCTGCCTCAGGCAAGGGAACTTGGCTATACTTCAATACTACGACGAGGTAGAGAAAAAATTGACATTGTTAACAAACAAATCGATAATGACGTACGACAGACACATGGCAGCTTGCATGAACACCAAGTACCGGAACGACGCACTACGTGTGTTCATTTCCGGCCTGAGGAGGAATTTAACAGATGTGTTGTTCGCGGCTAAACCGCAAGACTTACCGTCAGCCTTAGCGTTAGCTCAGGAGGTCGAGGCCAATCACGAACGTTATACGTTCGCAGCGAACTACGCCAGATCTGTGGAAGAAAAAGTTTACAGGCCCGATCCGCAACGGTCGCTAAACCGACATCAGAATAGGACAAATGAACAAAAGATAGTGCAGACTGGAGTAGTGAACAAAAATCCATATTTTACCAGAGGGCAAGGGAAACCAAAAGAGACGGGGGGCCAAGATAGGGTCGAACGAATGGAGGTAGATCCTTCCTCATCAAAGTTTAGACAGTCAAGGGAGTCACAAAGAACTCCAAATCTAAATAACCGCGGAAACAGAGGACCGAACTCTTCAGAACGAGTATCAGGTCGGCAACGCCAAAGAGTGAACAATATAACCCAGCAGGGTAGTGAACCAACTAAACCGGACTACCATAAAGCGGCGGCCGAAGCCGTAGCAGAAGTAGATGATGAAAATGAACCTGGGTACGAAAGTGACTGTGTGAATTTTTTAGGCAACGGTCCCGGTTACCGTTTGTCGAGCGGACATTGTTAGGGAAAAATCTAAAATTTTTAATCGACACTGGGGCGGCCAAGAATTACATTAAGCCCGTAAAGGAGCTTAAAGGTGTGACTCCGGTCGGAACCCCTTTTACTGTGAGCTCCATCCACGGCTCCAACAAAATAAACGAAAAGTGTTTTATAAATATATTTGAAAAAACGTCACCGTTCTTCCTATTAGAAACCTTGTCATTGTTCGACGGGATTATAGGCTTTGATCTCTTAACAGAGGTAGGCGCGTCCCTGGACTTAAAGGCGAATAAAATAATGTATAGCTCCATGTCTGAGAGCATCCAGTACTATAGGTGTGATGATGTCAATTTCACTTAGGCTGAAGACATTGCAGTACCAAGTTCAATTAAACACCAGTTCGTAAATATGATAAAGAAAAGAATGAAAGCATTCACCGACGTCGGTGAAATACTACCGTTTAACACTTCAGTCGTAGCAACAATACGCACTGAAGACAATAACCCAATTTATTCAAAACTTTACCCACATCCAATGGGTGTGTCTGACTTCGTGAGCAACGAGGTAAAAGAATTGTTGAAAAATGGCATAATCCGCCCATCAAGGTCCCCGTATAATAATCCCACTTGGGTTGTCGACAAAAAGGGGCTAGATGAGTCGAGTAATAGGAAAAAACGGCTGGTAATTGACTTTAGGAAACTAAATGAAAAAACAGTCCCGGACAGGTATCCGATGCCAAACATTGACTTAATATTAGCAAACCTGGGAAAAGCCAAGTATTTTACAACGCTTGACTTGAAATCAGGTTACCATCAAATTTACCTTGCGGAACAAGACCGCGAAAAAACTTCTTTCTCTGTGAATGGGGGAAAGTACGAATTTTGCCGGCTGCCCTTCGGCTTAAAGAATGCGGGAAGCATATTCCAACGGGCGGTAGATGATGTCCTGCGCGAACAGGTTGGCAAGACATGTTATGTCTACGTTGATGACGTGATCATCTTCTCCGAAAATGAGTCGGATCACGTCAATCACATAGACTGGGTTCTCAAAAAACTGTGCGAGGCGAACATGAAGGTCTCTAGAGAGAAAACAAAATTTTTCAAAGAAAGCGTAGAGTTCCTTGGATTCATTATAACCCAAAGTGGAACTCAAACAGACCCAGAGAAGGTTAAGTCTATCCAAGACTACATAGAGCCAAAAAATTTGTTTGCCCTCAGGTCCTTTCTGGGGCTAGCCAGTTACTATCGGCGCTTCATTAAGGACTTCGCAGCAATAGCCAAACCTCTCACGGATATGCTAAAGGGGAACAACGGCTTGGTGACCAAACACATGTCGAGGAAGGTGCCTGTCGTGTTTGACGAAAATCAACGAGATGCATTTGAAAGACTGAAAAACATCTTGGCCTCAGAGGACGTTACTCTGAGATACCCCGATTTTAGAAAACCATTCGACTTAACGACGGACGCCTCCGCAGATGGTATTGGGGCGGTTCTGTCACAAAGTGGCAGGCCAATTACAATGATTTTCAGGACCCTGAAGGAGTGCGAGAGGCATTACGCAACAAACGAGAGGGAATTATTAGCTATAGTTTGGGCCCTGGGCAAACTCAGGCAATACCTCTATGGCACCAGAGACATAAATATCTACACGGACCACCAACCATTGACATTTGCCGTTTCGGACAAAAACCCGAACGCAAAAATAAAACGATGGAAAGCTTTTATTGATGAGCACAATGCCAAAGTTTACCACAAACCTGGTAAAGAAAACCTGGTGGCCGACGCATTATCCAGACAAAAGGTGAACGCACTGCAGAACGAACCAGAATCTGACGTCGCCACAATCCACAGTAAAGCATCATTAACATACACAATTCAATCTAGCGAGAAACCCATTAACTGTTATGGGAACCAAATTGTCTTGGAGGAAGCTCGATTCCCTCTAAAACGATACTTTGTGCTATTCTCAAAAAAGACGCGCCATATAATCCACTTTGTTAACAACAATAGCCTGATTGAGGAGGTGAAATCAGCTGTAAAACTAAAGGCGGTAAACGCAATTCATTGTGAGCTCCCTATTCTGGCAGCCATCCAGCACGAGCTAGTAAAATCCTTCCCGACAACAAAGTTTTGGCACTCTAAAAAAAATGTGCCGGACATTTTCGATAAAGGGGACCAAAAGGAAATTGTAGTCACCGAACATAACCGCGCACACAGAGCCGCCCAAGAGAATGTGAAGCAAATCTTGACCGAGTATTACTTCCCAAAAATGACTAAACTAGCTAATGAGGTGGTGACAAACTGTAAAATCTGCACCAAGGCCAAATACGATCGCCACCCAAAAAAGCAAGAAATTGGGGTAACCCCAGTACCGTCATATGCAGGAGAAATGCTCCACATAGACATATTCTCAACAGACAAAAAACACTTCCTCACGTGTATCGACAAATTTTCTAAATTTGCGGTGGTCCAACCGCTGCCATCTAGGACGATAAATGACGTAAAGCCCCGCATCATATAATTGATGAACATATTTTCCAAGACGAAAATAATATATTGCGACAACGAGGCATCTTTCAATTCAGAAACGATCACGTCATTAATGAAGAACCAGTTTGGCGTAGACATAGTCAATGCGCCACCGCTTCACAGCACATCTAACGGGCAAGTAGAGCGCTTTCACAGCACTCTCTCAGAAATTGCCAGATGCTTAAAGCTCGAGAAAAATATCGATGACACGGTCGACCTGATTTTGCAGGCGACAATAGAATATAATCGAACCATTCACACGGTTACTAATGAAAAACCAATCGATGTAATTCAGGCGGCCCCCGATGAGTTCAGTAAAGTCATTAGAAGCAGAATAGAAAAGGCGCAACAGGTGCAACTAGAAAGGAATAACCCAGCCAGACAAAATAGAGTATTTGACGTAGGGGAACAGGTATTAGTAAAATCAAATAGGAGACTTGGCAACAAGATTACGCCTTTGTATACAGAGGAAAAGGTAGAGGCAGACCTGGGATCCACGGTCCTCATTAGGGGGAGGGTGGTCCACAAGGACAACCTGAGGTAGCCATCGGATGAAGCCGTCCTCATGAAAGAATTTTAGTACAATTTTCTATCAGCGCTCACCTTATCTATTTAATTACTAAATTCATATTTTCTTTTAGGGTACCCCCCAGATATATCCTTGGGATAATTTCCATACTAACGACCGTAAGTGCGAAACTAACCGACTATTCCCACTCGGAATACACCCCTGATCACGAAGACTTAGAGCGGACGAAGTTTACAACTATACAATTAATACAATCAAATAATAGACAGATAATTATAAACACCCAGACACAAAATCAAATCAATAACCTAACAGAAACAGTAAACAAGATTTTAGAAAATACCAAGAGGGAGCACGTCGACACGGCCCATCTATATGAGGTACTATTGGCAAGGAACAGAATTATTATAAACGAAATCCAAAATGTGATGCTATCACTTACCTTGGCTAAGAATAACATAATAAAAACAATAATTTTTGATGACGTAGATTTAAAGACAATTTTGGCTGAGCAAATCACAGGGACTAGTATAAGTGAACTAATTGAAATGTCTAGCGTTAAGGCCTTACAAAATGACAATGTAATACACTTCATTATTAAATACCCTATTCCAAAAAGAGTCTGCAGCAAGGTCACCATCTTACCTGTTGTCCACAACGGTACCGTCCTACAGCTGACAGATAATATCATAGCAGAGTGCGTAACTGGGGTTATCGCCGTCACCGAATGCAAGAAGGCGACAGCATCGAAGTTTTGTAAGGAGGCACTGGGCTCTACATGCGCTCAAGAGTTACATGCCGGAGGAGTAGCCCACTGTATCACGCAGCCCAGTCAACTGGAGGCGATAGAGTTGGTGGACGACGGAATCTTAGTCATCAACGACTGCACAGCGAGAGTTAGCATAGACGATGGTGCTGCAAGGACAGTAACCGGGACATATTTGCTGACGTTCCAGAATGTCGCTTATGTAAACAACACCAAGTACTTAAACCAAAACAGCGTAGTGCAGCGCTCAGCGGGGATAGTGTCCATGCCAACCATTAACATCACAGAAAATAGAGCACTTCTAAGCCTACCATTTCTACACCGGCTGAGCGAGACGAACCTCCACTATATCGAAGAGATGAGGAGCGAGTTGGGAGCACGGCCCGGTGTAACCATGGGACTCGGCTTCAGTTTATGCGCAGTGTTAGTTTGCGCCGTCGGCTTTTGGCGTCATAGACGAAATAAACAAAACCTGGCGATCCTTCGAAGGGCACTGGCCGATTTGAACAGGAACGAGGACGCCCCTGATTTAAAAGGGGGAGTAGTTAATCATGTCCAACTGCCACCAACCACTGGGTTGGACACGGACATCTGCTGACCTAGCTAGGTAACTGTGTCCAACTGCCACCAACAACTGGGTTGGGCACGGACGTCTGCTGACCTAGCATAACGTGACTTGAGACCTGCTTTGGAATTCGCACTGAGCTACCCACGTCCACTGACTTTGTCAACAAGTAAGACATCCGACACTTATGTGTGGAATTCACTGCACATCAACAACTATATCTCACATGTAAGTTATGTGTGTGCGTGTGTCGGTGCACATCAACCTATTAGTACTACTTGTGTGCGTGTGTCGGTGTATACCAACCAACATGTAGCTAGCGACGAGTGACCGTTGTGGAATATGAGGTTCCTACTCAAGGCCAACGTTGCAGCGACAGCGAGCTGACTTTTGGTTAGGGTAGAGTTAAGTAAAGAATGTTTTGGTTAGTTCAGTTCGCCCTAGACGTTACTCAAGGAAAGGTCCAGTCACTCTTGTGTTTAATAAAAGTTCAATTAGCAGTAACCCATCGGTGTTATTATTGACCACTAGGAGTGAACTCATAACTTATATACACAGGAAACTTACCGACGTTTTGCATTATTTTTCCGTGCCAAAAATATTGGTCATGGTGCATCATTATCGGTGCATATCTAACGACTTGCCTAGGATGACTCCCAAAGAGAAGGTAGCAATAGTCGTAGATAGATACAACAATACGGTTCATTCCATAACCGAAAGGAAACCGGTAGATCTTTTCTTCAACCGAACAGCTAGAGTAAACTACCAAGGCTTAAGGGACTTTTGGGATCAAACGCATGAGAATGTTAAGGCCTTGCTGTTACATGAGCAGGAAACTAGAAATGCGAGAATAAATGCAAAACGCTCGCCACCTCGTGATTTTAATAGTGGCGATGCATTATTTATTGCTAACAAACAGATAAAAAGTAAACAAAAGGCACTGTACAAAAAAGAAGTAGTTGCTGAAAATAGAAATGCGACTATAGTAACGCAAAGTGGGAAAAAGTTCCACAAAACAGATATAAGGAATGTGTAGATAACATTGGTCAGAAGGTTAGTAGAAGCTTAGGATCATTAGAATCCGGAGGTCCGGATACAGGCGTTAATGCGCTTGTAGTCGATGAAGTTATAATGGTTCAATTCCACTATCCTCATTGGTGTGAGATAACTGATTCGAAGGGGTTCAATTCCCCCAACATGATCTTCTGCTCACTTGCGTGAAGTCATCCGTGCCATGAGTAGGTCATTTGCAATTATAAACGCTTATGACTAAAAGGGATCAACGCGGACCTTCCATAGTCAAGTCAATACCTATATTCCAATGCAAAACTATAAAACACATAATTAGCGAAACATGCGCAATAAAACGCCCGAAGAAATATATAAGCGTAAAAAACGCAAAAACAAAAGAAATAAAAATTGCACTAGATATGCGTAGAAAACGCAAAAACAAAGTAAACAAAAATTACAATAAATATGCGTAAAAACGCAAAAATAAAAAAGAAATAAAAAAACGCAATAAAATGCGCAAACCGCGCCAAAAGAACAAAAAAAAAACAAAAAAAATATAAAAAAGGGAAAGATAGATTTTCTCAAAAAAGAAAAAAAAAAAGAAAAATTGCATGAAACCTACTAATAAACTAACAAGTTAAATATTTTTTACTAACCAATAAAACTAGTTGAGCTAGGTAACCTCAATTAATATAACTAACTACTTCACTACTGGCTTCCCAACTAACAAAATAGAAAAAAAAACACCTTTAGTCTAATTAACTCCACCAGCTTTTACTAATTCATCTTCCTCTGCGTAACTCAAAATTAATTTAAGTTCCTAGAATAAAGCATAATCAATAAGTTTACATACTCCTAAGAATTTAATTGTCTTTCTTAAACTTTATAGATTAGTATAATAGGAATAGCCATTAAGATTACCATTGTTAAACGCTTTGCTTACATATGAGCAAATAATCTACTAACAATACTTTAATATTATTCATAGCATCTGCCTCTGCGCAGCCGCGCACTCCTATGGGATTTTTAACACTCCAGTAGTCGCGCGTACTACAATAGTAGACCACTTGTGTATATACTTGAATATTTTCGCTTATTCATGTACCGTTACACCGACAGTCTCATTAATCCTCTATTAGTAAACAACAAACACATTCAGTGTGTTTTCGGCGACCGATGCTAGCGAGTGTTGGAGATTTTTGAAGCCAAAAGAAAAGTTCTACTATTGTAGTACGCGCGACCACTGGCGTGACATTTTTTTGCGAGCTGCGGTATATGTTTATTTGTTGTAAGTATATTTATTACCCTTTATTGAAGTTGTTATGATATATACAGATAATTGGAAGGTTAGCAGTAACTAGAGCGAACTAGTGGAAGAAGAAGACACTGATGATGAAGATTTAGTGGAGAGTGATTATGAAGATGATTTGTTAGACGAAGACTGCTTGGAAGAATCTCCACATAGTACGGGCACAGAACAGGAAGCAGGTAACAGCGAGTCTGACTTAGAAAATGTTGAACAAGTCACTCAGCAATCCGATATAGAATCCGATGATGATATACCACTAAGTTCCCTCGGAAATCTATATTTCACATCTAAAAATGGTACTAAGTGGAGGAAAATCCTTACCCAGTCACAAGAACTCAGGCTTGTAACATTCTTAGAGAACATGCAGGGCCTAAAGACGCAGCAAAAAATGCCAAGACTGAGCTAGAATGTTTTGAACTGTATTTTGACCACTCCGTCATGGAAATCATAGTAAACTCCACTAACATATACATTGAACAAGTAAAATCTAAATTTTCCAGAGATAGAGATGCTAAACTAACAGATATTTTGGAAATGAGAGCATTTCTTGGTATGCTGTTTGTGATGGGTTGTCAGAAATCTGGAAGACTGAATTTGAAAGAGTTTTGGAACATGAAGCGAGGTACAGGTACCGAATTAATTTATCTTTGCATGTCACAAAACTGTGAGAGAAATTTTTGAGAAACTTGTTGCCAACTTTCAAAAACAATTTATACCTGGTGAATACCTGACTTTAGATGAACAGCTTATATCTTTTCGTGGACGTTGCAGTTTCAGGCAATATATCCCAAACAAACCTGCCAAGTATGGTATAAAAATCTTTTTGTTAGCTGACGCTAAAGTACCGTACTCTTACCATTTGGAAATATATGCAGGTGCCCAGCCGCCAGGTCCATATGAACAGTCTAATAGGGTTGTGGATATAGTGGATCGAATGCTTACTCCCGTAAAACATTCGGGACGCACTGTTACCATGGATAATTGGTTTACGAATATAGATCAATGCAAAGAGCTTGTGAGTAAAAAGATCACTGTTGTTGGCACTGTAAAAAAAATAAACCGCAAATTCCACAAAGTTTTAAAAATACCAAAGATAGAAAAGAAAACGATTCAGTATTTGGCTTTCAAAAAGAAGGTACTTTAGTGTCATACGTTCCAAAAAAAAATAAGGTAGTGCTAATTTATTCTTCTATGCACTATGACGGCAATATCGACTCGTACACAGGAGATAAACGTAAGCCAGAAATGATTACATTTTATAATAATACCAAATATGGCGTGGATATTGTGGACAAGATGTGCGGTTCTTACGATGTCTCCAGAAATTCTAGACGCTGGCCTCTTACAGTATTCTTCGATTTGATGAATATAAGTGCCATAAACGGTTATGTTATACATAAAATAAACCATGGCTACAGTAACAAGCCACGAAAAGATTATTTACATGAAATTGGTTTCGAGCTCGTGGCTCCTTGCATAAAGCGGAGAATGTATACTGGAAGTGTTACAAAATCTATAAAAATGAAAGCAAAAATTCTTTTGGGCCTAAACGATGCACCGGAAATGAATCCCGGTCCAGCAAACCCCCCAAATACCGGTCGAGTCGGAAAATGTTTCTTTTGTGGCAGAGCGCGACACAAGTCGACAAGAAAGCAATGCTACACATGTAAAAAATGGATTTGTCCTGATCATCAGTTTCTTCTTTGTCCAGACTGCACTGAAAATAAAGAATCGGAGTTGTTAGATATAAGCCAATAAAAAATTAGTCATTTTGGATTGGAAGTCAAAATTTTACGTTATTTTTTAGTTATTCGCAAGAAGTCGATTTTAAGTTCCTAATATGTTTAAAATGAATATTTTTTGGTTGATATGGTTTTATAATAAACTATTACTTATTATTATTAAAACATATTTTTTTTTATTTACGAATATTTCGTTTCAAACCCTTATGTCGAAAATGTTCTACACATGTAGTACGCGCGACTACTAACGGCACAAATAGGGGCGCGACCACTGGAGTGTTAAGATACTATACGAGATGGGTATGGCTGGATCATCAATGGACACTTTAAGGTCATTCACGTAATAGACCTGGAGCGCTATGACTTGGCAACGAATCAACTGGAGCATTTATTAACCACTCTCAGTGAATCAACAACAGCAACGGAGGTACTATTGTTCCAACTAAACAAGGTCCGCACACACCTAAAAGAACTGAGAGGACACCAGACTGGTAGACAAAGGCGATCCATTGATTGGATAGGGTCAGCTTGGAAATGGATAGCGGGTTCACCTGATGCCACCGACTGGGATAAAGTTCTTAACAACGAGAACTCTCTTAACCAAAACAATGAACAACAGTATAAGGCAAACAATGCAATTTTCAAAAAAACTAATGAACTATTGCAGAAACTAAACACCATTGTGACGATCACAAACGATGTCGTTGATCGAAGAAACTGGGAGAGGCTTGAGCAGGATTTTCAGAACAAAATAGTCATCCTGAAAGAGGACGTGAACGAATTGGTGCGTGCCTGCCAAATGGCTAAAGCTGGCATTGTCAACAGCAATCTTCTGAGCAAAGAAGAGGTAAATCAGCTTGTTAGCGAGATCAATGTACTCCCATACAGCAACGCCATCGAAGCCATCGAGTATAGCAAGCCTTCAATCTATACTAACAACACTCTATTGCTATATGTGTTATCCCTGCCCAAGGTTTCGGCAGAAAGATTCAACCTCGTTATCACACGGGCTAATGTCGAAGAGGTTCATAGGATAGAATTGGCCTACAAAACGGTTCTAGTGAATAGGCAAGAGACGTATGGCATAAGAGGGCCTTGCTTGCACTTATCCTCGGCAATGGTATGCGAGAAGGAATCTTTGGACTTGTTGCCGGAGGCTAGCTGTTTGGCATGTCTCCTAAAGGGCAGAAAAACAAGTTCCACCTACACAAAAAGCTACGAATCCACCGTTGAAGTGATCAAAGAGGATACGATTTTCCTTGACAACTTCGTTGGTACCATAGGATCAGGCAAAACCACCGCTCATCTCAACGGCTCTTACATTCTCCAGATAGACAACGAGACGATCGTAATCAACAGCCGGACATACTCGAGTATAACCACTTCATGAGTACAGGTGCTCCCACCTATTCTAACCAGTGTCACAAACCGCACCATGGCGCTAAATCTGGATCTGGTACATGGAATGACGATAGATAATTTGAAAATATTGAAATACCTTAAGGATAAGACAAATTGGTTTGCATTATCTGAAGGATCAGGACTACTGTTACTTTTGCTACTAATTTGGTGTATCTGCAGGAAGCTCACAGCGAAGATCCACTTACCTGAAATAAACATTGTGAATCGGCTTAGTCAAAGGAGCAAGAACCCTTCTTCGCCATCTAATCTGCGGGACGCAGATATTTAAAGGGGGAGGAGTTAACACGCTGCGGCACCCAACAAGTTGCGTTCCCACATTATAGCAATACACGTGCCGCTACATCAGCATAATTGCAGTCAAGCGCAACCTAACACCCTAACTCAAGGCCGACCGCATTTCACCATATTCACCTGTGGGAAACCAAGGGCATAATTAGTACCACGTACTAATGCTTATGCAATAGGAACCGATCCAGACAGCATGGTCAGCAAAATATGTTTCACACGATTGTGAAATACTTGGACATGCCATTGGTGCATGTCAACCGTGGGAAGCCAACGCACCTAAACTTCGTATACGACTTCAGGCATTAGGACAGCAGCACGGTACTCTATAAAAGGGAGCAGCGCAGATTTGAGGGCAGTTGCGCAGTAGGCCTGGTGATTAGCATACGTTAACTAACCAAATTGTGAATTAGATTCTAATAAAAAGTAACTGTATTAACTGACATCTAAATAATCTTTATTTGACAGGGCAAGTTGGCCCTTTAATTTTTTTGATTGTGCAGGACCTTCAGTCCTTAACTGGCGCCCGAGCAGGGACCAGTAGTGAAGTGTAATAATAAAAATAATACAATAATAAGAGAAAAACAGGTGAAAACTAAAAGTGAAAAAGAAGTGAAAGCTAAAAGATAATAAAAGCAATACAAGCAATTGTTAAAAACAAGTGAAAGCTAAAAGATAATAAAAACAATACAAGCAATTGTGTGAAGTGAGAAGGAAGTGAAGGTCGTTACAAGCTAAAAAACAGGGATACCTGTGAGCCAACAATTCACTGCAAATGATCCTTTGGATCTTGTAAGTATCCTGTACATTTTTTTACCCTCTTTTCTTTCATAGATAAATGCTGACTAGATCAGCCATGGATTCACTTCAATAGACCGTTACGAACCTGACTGGAGCAGTCAACGCTCTCCTGGAACAGATGAGTAATATGGAAAGGCGGGTGTCCTCCTTGGACAGCCTCAGGTCACAGCTCACCGTTGGTGGAGAAGCAAGAGAATCAACGCAAGAAGTTGCATTGGAACCACGAAGCCCAACGACAGAGGCCGACTTGAAGGACATCTCGCGACTACCCGACTCTGTTAAGGAGCTGTGGCCATTTGACGGCAGCCCGGTACAATACGTGTCCTGGATACATTCTGTGGAGAGTATATTAGCTGATTTTAAGATAGTAAGTGATAAGCCAATATACCGTGCAATTCTGCAGCGCATACGGCAAAAGGTGCGAGGAGCCGCCGATGCTGCCCTCATCTCGTAGAACATTTTTGATTCTAACTGGAGTGCCATTAAGGAGTGCCTATCTCTCCATCGGTTGGACGAATTTTATGCCGCCGTAAATCACCAATTTTCGCTTATTATTAATAAGCTTAAGACAGAGGCTTACTCCGAAGAGACAGTCAAGGTGTTAATAGATACTTATAGGAACCGTGCCCTAGACGTGTTCATCCGTGGGTTGAACGGGGAGCTAAGCAAGATGCTCCTGATTCAGCGACCCAAAACCCTGCCAGAAGCATATTCAGCATGCCTCGAAATCCAAAATACAAATTTCCGCAATTTTACATTGCATACGGCACGACCTAATAATCGTGTTGTTATACCAACGAACACAATTCCTGGTCGTATGTACGGCTTTAATGGTAGCAGAGCACCTCCAATTCCACCAAAACCAGCCCAGCGTCTTCAGGATCGCAGATTCCCTTCTGAAAGACGGGACTATCAGTTTGCCCCGAAACGGGATACTCCATTGACACCCCAACCGGCTGTTGAAAAAATGGACGTAGATCAGTCAGTACGTTCACGCAAGGTAAACTATATGAATCGCCCGAATCCATTTAAGCGGTTTGCAAAATCCGAAAATTTTCCCCGCAAGCAACAGAAGCTCTTCAATATAGAGACAAAAGCTAATAGTGACGAGATGGCCGGCTGCGTCGAGGAGGAGAATTTTCTATCCGACGGCCATCTAGCGTACCATACTAAGAATACGTTCTCCCTGGCGGCCGCACGTTAGATTTCCTTGTGGACACAGGTGCCAACAAGAATTTCATCAAACAAGCAGTCGTCAAAAAACCGTCGCAGTCGACAAACCCTTTTCTGTGAAAACGGCGGGCGGGAATATCCCCATAGTAGAGAAAATTAGTTCAAAACTTTTCAAGGACATAGGTGTCAACTCCGACATAACCTTCTTTGTGCTTCCGGGATTGTCGTCATTTGACGGAATCATAGGGGATGACACACTTAGGCATATAGGCGCTATAGTTGATAGGAAATCGAATATTTTAACAGTAAACCAATTCAAAATTCCATTAAAGGCTCGTGTATCCACCCAAGTGAATTACGCGTTGTCCAAAGATCTCCCTCTGGAAACGGAGGAAAGAGTAAATAAACTCCTTGATAAATTTAGCGATCTTTTCCTGCCACTAAATGGGAAAGAATTAATAGACTCCTGCGTACGCGCTGAGATCAAAACATCAACTCCTGAACCAATTTATAGTTATCCCTATCCTTCTTGCATGAGAGAGGAAGTCGACCGACAAGTGAACGAGTTGCTAGAGGAGGGAGTTATCCGACCATCTAAGAGTCCATACAACTCTCCTATTTGGGTGGTCCCTAAGAAACCCAAACCTAATGGAGAGAAGCAATACCGTATGGTGATCGATTACAAAAAGCTTAACGCCGTAACGATCCCCGACACCTACCCTATTTCTGATATAAACGCAACATTGTGTAGTCTAGGCAACTCCCGTTACTTCACAACCATTGATTTGACGTCGGGATTCCACCAAATCCCTATGAAAGGATCCGACATACCAAAAACTGCCTTTTCAACGATGAACGGGAAATATGAATTTTTGAGGCTGGCTTTTGGTCTCAAAAACGCCCCAGCCATTTTTGAGCGTATGATCGATTACGTGTTAAAAGAATATATTGGTAAGATTTGCTACGTGTACATCGACGATATCATTGTGTTCGGTAAGGACTCCGATGACCACTTAAACAATGTTGAAATGGTTTTCTCTCGATTGAGGGAATCTAATCTTAAAGTAAATTTGGAAAAAACATGTTTTTTACAGGATAAGGTTGAGTTTTTGGGATACATCATCACTCCCGAAGGAGTACGTCCCGATCCGAAAAAAGTTGAGGCGATGAACTCAATTCTGCCACCATGCAATTTGAAGGATCTGAAAAGCTTTCTGGGAATGACCTCTTACTATCGGAAGTTCATTCGCGATTATGCCAAGATAGCCATTAACGAACTTAACGCGTGGAGAAAATGCACAAATAAGGGCCAATGCATCGAGGAAGGTAACAATACAGCTTGACAGTGTGGGTTTGCGGGCTTTTGATGACTTGAAACATATGCTAACTTCCGCTGATGTCCTCGTATTTCCTGATTTCGGTAAGCCTTTTAATTTAACCACCGACGCGTCGAACTACGCAATTGGGGCAGTCCTATCTCAGGGGGATATAGGTACGGACAAACCAATTGCATATATTTCTCGTTCTCTAAATAAGGCAGAAGAAAATTATGCCACGAATGAAAAAGAGATGCTGGCTATAGTCTGAGCCTTAGATAATTTGAGATCGTACTTGTGCGGAGCAAAAAAGATAAGAATTTATACCGATCACCAACCATTAACGTTTTCTTTAAGCTGTCGTAATTATAAAGCAAAGCTAAAGAGGTGAAAGGCACGAATCGAGGAATATAACTGTGAGATAATTTATAAACCGGGTAAGACTAATGTGGTTGCTGATGCTCTTTCCCGTCTTAAGACCGAAGTTAATGCCTTAACGGATTCTGTGGTGGCCCAACCGGCAGAAAGTGAAATAGGAAACGATAATGGGGCTGCAGGATCAGAAGCCACAATGCATTCTGCTGATCAGGATAGTTCGGATTTAATACCCCATGTGGAGGCCCCCATAAACGTCTTTAGGAACCAGGTGATATTTAGGGTAGGTCAGGAATCTCGATGCCATGAAGAACCACATCATGGCTACCGCAGATATTTTATCTCTTTGCCCAATTTTGACAAGGCAAACATCATCTCAATCCTTAAAGAATGCCTTAATCCCAATGTTATAAATGGTTTAAAAATCCCGGAAGAATTTCTTCAACTAATGCAGGACGTGTATGCTAATAATTTCCATAGGTATAAGATCAGAATCACACAGCGGGTCGTCGAAGATGTGACACTAGCCGACAGAATTTTTAGTATAATCGAAAATCGACATTTTTGAAATTGAGAAGCAAAAGTTCCTGAGCTGCGTAGATAAATTTTCAAAATTTTCCAAATTATTCCCTATCAAAAATAAGTCATCTATCTATAAGTTAATCATGTCCAACTGCCACCAACCACTGGGTTGGACACGGACATCTGCTGACCTAGCTAGGTAACTGTGTCCAACTGCCACCAACAACTGGGTTGGACACGGACGTCTGCTGACCTAGCATAACGTGACTTGAGACCTGCTTTGGAATTCGCACTGAGCTACCCACGTCCACTGACTTTGTCAACAAGTAAGACATCCGACACTTTTGTGTGGAATTCACTGCACATCAACAACTATATCTCACACGTAAATTATGTGTGTGCGTGTGTCGGTGCACATCAACCTATGAGTACTACTTGTGTGCGTGTGTCGGTGTATACCAACCAACATGTAGCTAGCGACGAGTGACCGTTGTGGAATATGAGGTTCCTACTCAAGGCCAACGTTGCAGCGACAGCGAGCTGACTTTTGGTTAGGGTAGAGTTAAGTAAAGAATATTTTGGTTAGTTCAGTTCGCCCTAGACGTTACTTAAGGAAAGGTCCAGTCACTCTTGTGTTTAATAAAAGTTCAATTAGCAGTAACCCATCGGTGTTATTATTGACCACTAGGAGTGAACTCATAACTGGCGCCCAACAAGGGGCTTACAAGCAGATCAGCGGCATCAGCGCCAGCTTTAGCCTCAACAATACCACTAAATAATTGACAGCGGCGAGGGAGCAGGACTGGAGATTGATTAGAATTAAACAGCCAGCAACAGACATGTAAGTGAGTTGTTTAGCCAAAATTTTTTAAGTGCAAAAAATTGTGCCAGAATTTTTATCTACACGTAAAATGCGAAATTTCGAATAAAAGCGACCACTCAGTGTTAATTTCAGTTTGTGAAGTAAATTGGTATTTTCTTTTCTTGTTACTGCTGCGCTGCAGCTGGGTAAATTCATATACGCCGAAAGCTGGCAGTGGCAATAAATCGCGTTCAACAGTGCTCCTAATAGTTCTGATCCTTGCCAATTTGAAATTGTAAGTAGAAATAAAGACTCCCACAACAGGGTAGGACGTTGATGTCAGAAATAGACGACGACTTGTTGAATTTTTTTGAAAAGCTAAAAGTTAACGACGAACCAAACGTTGAAGCAAACATGCAGGTTGTAGAAATTCAGGAGATAGTAAGCGCAGCAGTGAGCAATGCACTGGCGCAAAGGGAAACCCAGATAGTTGGCAGAGAAGCAGCATGGAACAGCATGCCCGCTAGCCATCGGCAGGAGATGGACAAGAAGTTAGAGGAAATGACTAGGCAGCTAAAGAAGACTAACATTTCCATCCCTGAAGTAGAGGTCTTCCAAGAAATAGGCCTTAACGGCACAGTTTGCAGTGAATCTTTAGATGCTGTAAAATCGTTACCGGAATTCAGTGGTGCCCAGGAGAACTATGTGTCATGGCGGCAGGCAGCACACGCTGCTTGCAAAATTTTTGAAGCTTTCGATGGTAGTTCGCGACACCACCAGGCCGTATCGATCATAAGGAATAAAGTTCGAGGGTCGGCCGACGCGGTTTTATCTTCGTTCAACACCGTGTTAAACTTTCGGGCGATAATAAGTAGACTAGACTTCACGTATGCAGATAAGAGGCCAATCCATCTGATCGAACAAGAATTAGGCTGCCTCAGGCAAGGGAACTTGGCTATACTTCAATACTACGACGAGGTAGAGAAAAAATTGACATTGTTAACAAACAAATCGATAATGACGTACGACAGACACATGGCAGCTTGCATGAACACCAAGTACCGGAACGACGCACTACGTGTGTTCATTTCCGGCCTGAGGAGGAATTTAACAGATGTGTTGTTCGCGGCTAAACCGCAAGACTTACCGTCAGCCTTAGCGTTAGCTCAGGAGGTCGAGGCCAATCACGAACGTTATACGTTCGCAGCGAACTACGCCAGATCTGTGGAAGAAAAAGTTTACAGGCCCGATCCGCAACGGTCGCTAAACCGACATCAGAATAGGACAAATGAACAAAAGATAGTGCAGACTGGAGTAGTGAACAAAAATCCATATTTTACCAGAGGGCAAGGGAAACCAAAAGAGACGGGGGGCCAAGATAGGGTCGAACGAATGGAGGTAGATCCTTCCTCATCAAAGTTTAGACAGTCAAGGGAGTCACAAAGAACTCCAAATCTAAATAACCGCGGAAACAGAGGACCGAACTCTTCAGAACGAGTATCAGGTCGGCAACGCCAAAGAGTGAACAATATAACCCAGCAGGGTAGTGAACCAACTAAACCGGACTACCATAAAGCGGCGGCCGAAGCCGTAGCAGAAGTAGATGATGAAAATGAACCTGGGTACGAAAGTGACTGTGTGAATTTTTTAGGCAACGGTCCCGGTTACCGTTTGTCGAGCGGACATTGTTAGGGAAAAATCTAAAATTTTTAATCGACACTGGGGCGGCCAAGAATTACATTAAGCCCGTAAAGGAGCTTAAAGGTGTGACTCCGGTCGGAACCCCTTTTACTGTGAGCTCCATCCACGGCTCCAACAAAATAAACGAAAAGTGTTTTATAAATATATTTGAAAAAACGTCACCGTTCTTCCTATTAGAAACCTTGTCATTGTTCGACGGGATTATAGGCTTTGATCTCTTAACAGAGGTAGGCGCGTCCCTGGACTTAAAGGCGAATAAAATAATGTATAGCTCCATGTCTGAGAGCATCCAGTACTATAGGTGTGATGATGTCAATTTCACTTAGGCTGAAGACATTGCAGTACCAAGTTCAATTAAACACCAGTTCGTAAATATGATAAAGAAAAGAATGAAAGCATTCACCGACGTCGGTGAAATACTACCGTTTAACACTTCAGTCGTAGCAACAATACGCACTGAAGACAATAACCCAATTTATTCAAAACTTTACCCACATCCAATGGGTGTGTCTGACTTCGTGAGCAACGAGGTAAAAGAATTGTTGAAAAATGGCATAATCCGCCCATCAAGGTCCCCGTATAATAATCCCACTTGGGTTGTCGACAAAAAGGGGCTAGATGAGTCGAGTAATAGGAAAAAACGGCTGGTAATTGACTTTAGGAAACTAAATGAAAAAACAGTCCCGGACAGGTATCCGATGCCAAACATTGACTTAATATTAGCAAACCTGGGAAAAGCCAAGTATTTTACAACGCTTGACTTGAAATCAGGTTACCATCAAATTTACCTTGCGGAACAAGACCGCGAAAAAACTTCTTTCTCTGTGAATGGGGGAAAGTACGAATTTTGCCGGCTGCCCTTCGGCTTAAAGAATGCGGGAAGCATATTCCAACGGGCGGTAGATGATGTCCTGCGCGAACAGGTTGGCAAGACATGTTATGTCTACGTTGATGACGTGATCATCTTCTCCGAAAATGAGTCGGATCACGTCAATCACATAGACTGGGTTCTCAAAAACATGAAGGTCTCTAGAGAGAAAACAAAATTTTTCAAAGAAAGCGTAGAGTTCCTTGGATTCATTATAACCCAAAGTGGAACTCAAACAGACCCAGAGAAGGTTAAGTCTATCCAAGACTACATAGAGCCAAAAATATTTGTTTGCCCTCAGGTCCTTTCTGGGTCTAGCCAGTTACTATCGGCGCTTCATTAAGGACTTCGCAGCAATAGCCAAACCTCTCACGGATATGCTAAAGGGGAACAACGGCTTGATGACCAAACACATGTCGAGGAAGGTGCCTGTCGTGTTTGACGAAAATCAACGAGATGCATTTGAAAGACTGAAAAACATCTTGGCCTCAGAGGACGTTACTCTGAGATACCCCGATTTTAGAAAACCATTCGACTTAACGACGGACGCCTCCGCAGATGGTATTGGGGCGGTTCTGTCACAAAGTGGCAGGCCAATTACAATGATTTCCAGGACCCTGAAGGAGTGCGAGAGACATTACGCAACAAACGAGAGGGAATTATTAGCTATAGTTTGGGCCCTGGGCAAACTCAGGCAATACCTCTATGGCACCAAAGACATAAATATCTACACGGACCACCAACCATTGACATTTGCCGTTTCGGACAGAAACCCGAACGCAAAAATAAAACGATGGAAAGCTTTTATTGATGAGCACAATGCCAAAGTTTACTACAAACCTGGTAAAGAAAACCTGGTGGCCGACGCATTATCCAGACAAAAGGTGAACGCGCTGCAGAACGAACCAGAATCTGACGTCGCCACAATCCACAGTAAAGCATCATTAACATACACAATTCACTCTAGCCAGAAACCCATTAACTGTTATGGGAACCAAATTGTCTTGGAGGAAGCTCGATTCCCTCTAAAACGATACTTTGTGCTATTCTCAAAAAAGACGCGCCATATAATCCACTTTGTTAACAACAATAGCCTGATTGAGGAGGTGAAATCAGCTGTAAAACTAAAGGCGGTAAACGCAATTCATTGTGAGCTCCCTATTCTGGCAGCCATCCAGCACGAGCTAGTAAAATCCTTCCCGACAACAAAGTTTTGGCACTGTAAAAAAATGGTGCCGGACATTTTCGATAAAGGGGACCAAAAGGAAATTGTAGTCACCGAACATAACCGCGCCCACAGAGCCGCCCAAGAGAATGTGAAGCAAATCTTGACCGAGTATTACTTCCCAAAAATGACTAAACTAGCAAATGAGGTGGTGACAAACTGTAAAATCTGCACCAAGGCCAAATACGATCGCCACCCAAAAAAGCAAGAAATTGGGGTAACCCCAGTACCGTCATATGCAGGAGAAATGCTCCACATAGACATATTCTCAACAGACAAAAAACACTTCCTCACGTGTATCGACAAATTTTCTAAATTTGCGGTGGTCCAACCGCTGCCATCTAGGACGATAAATGACGTAAAGCCCCGCATCATACAATTGATGAACATATTTTCCAAGACGAAAATAATATATTGCGACAACGAGGCATCTTTCAATTCAGAAACGATCACGTCATTAATGAAGAACCAGTTTGGCGTAGACATAGTCAATGCGCCACCGCTTCACAGCACATCTAACGGGCAAGTAAAGCGCTTTCACAGCACTCTCTCAGAAATTGCCAGATGCTTAAAGCTCGAGAAAAATATCGATGACACGGTCGACCTGATTTTGCAGGCGACAATAGAATATAATCGAACCATTCACACGGTTACTAATGAAAAACTAATCGATGTAATTCAGGCGGCCCCCGATGAGTTCAGTAAAGTCATTAGAAGCAGAATAGAAAAGGCGCAACAGGTGCAACTAGAAAGGAATAACCCAGCCAGACAAAATAGAGTATTTGACGTAGGGGAACAGGTATTAGTAAAATCAAATAGGAGACTTGGCAACAAGATTACGCCTTTGTATACAGAGGAAAAGGTAGAGGCAGACCTGGGATCCACGGTCCTCATTAGGGGGAGGGTGGTCCGCAAGGACAACTTGAGGTAGCCATCGTATGAAGCCGTCCTCATGAAAGAATTTTAGTACAATTTTCTATCAGCGCTCACCTTATCTATTTAATTACTAAATTCATATTTTCTTTTAGGGTGCCCCCCAGATATATCCTTGAGGTAATTTCCATACTAGCGACCGTAAGTGCGAAACTAACCGACTATTCCCACTCGGAATACACCCCTGATCACGAAGACTTAGAGCGGACGAAGTTTACAGATATACAATTAATACAATCAAATAATAGACAGATAATTATAAACACCCAGACACAAAATCAAATCAATAACCTAACAGAAACAGTAAACAAGATTTTAGAAAATACCAAGAGGGAGCACGTCGACACGGCCCATCTATATGAGCAAGGAACAGAATTATTATAAACGAAATCCAAAATGTGATGCTATCACTTACCTTGGCTAAGAATAACATAATAAATACAATAATTTTTGATGACGTAGATTTAAAGACAATTTTGGCTGAGCAAATCACAGGGACTAGTATAAGTGAACTAATTGAAATGTCTAGCGTTAAGGCCTTACAAAATGACAACGTAATACACTTCATTATTAAATACCCTATTCCAAAAAGAGTCTGCAGCAAGGTCACCATCTTACCTGTTGTCCACAACGGTACCGTCCTACAGCTGACAGATAATATCATAGCAGAGTGCGTAACTGGGGTTATCGCCGTCACCGAATGCAAGAAGGCGACAGCATCGACGTTTTGCAAGGAGGCACTGGGCTCTACATGCGCTCAAGAGTTATCGGTGCATATCTAACGACTTGCCTAGGATGACTCCCAAAGAGAAGGTAGCAATAGTCGTAGATAGATACAACAATACGGTTCATTCCATAACCGAAAGGAAACCGGTAGATCTTTTCTTCAACCGAACAGCTAGAGTAAACTACCAAGGCTTAAGGGACTTTAGGGATCAAACGCATGAGAATGTTAAGGCCTTGCTGTTACATGAGCAGGAAACTAGAAATGCGAGAATAAATGCAAAACGCTCGCCACCTCGTGATTTTAATAGTGGCGATGAATTATTTATTGCTAACAAACAGATAAAAAGTAAACAAAAGGCACTGTACAAAAAAGAAGTAGTTGCTGAAAATAGAAATGCGACTATAGTAACGCAAAGTGGGAAAAAGTTCCACAAAACAGATATAAGGAATGTGTAGATAACATTGGTCAGAAGGTTAGTAGAAGCTTAGGATCATTAGAATCCGGAGGTCCGGATACAGGCGTTAATGCGCTTGTAGTCGATGAAGTTATAATGGATCAATTCCACTATCCTCATTGGTGTGAGATAACTGATTCGAAGGGGTTCAATTCCCCCAACATGATCTTCTGCTCACTTGCGTGAAGTCATCCGTGCCATGAGTAGGTCATTTGCAATTATAAACGCTTATGACTAAAAGGGATCAACGCGGACCTTCCATAGTCAAGTCAATACCTATATTCCAATGCAAAACTATAAAACACATAATTAGCGAAACATGCGCAATAAAGCGCCCGAAGAAATATATAAGCGTAAAAAACGCAAAAACAAAAGAAATAAAAATTGCAATAGATATGCGTAGAAAACGCAAAAACAAAGTAAACAAAAATTACAATAAATATGC
Source organism: Anomoia purmunda (assembly GCA_951828415.1). Classification (NCBI taxonomy): domain Eukaryota; kingdom Metazoa; phylum Arthropoda; class Insecta; order Diptera; family Tephritidae; genus Anomoia; species Anomoia purmunda. Next base: position 43,704,251 of record OX639998.1, read on the forward strand.
GTAAAAACGCAAAAATAAAAAAGAAATTAAAAAGAAATAAAAAAAACGCAATAAAATGCGCAAACCGCGTCAAAAGAACAAAAAAAAACAAAAAAAATATAAAAAAGGGGAAGATAGATTTTCTCAAAAAAGAAAAAAAAAAGAAAAATTGCATGAAACCTACTAATAAACTAACAAGTTAAATATTTTTTACTAACCAATAAAACTAGTTGAGCTAGGTAACCTCAATTAATATAACTAACTACTTCACTACTGGCTTCCCAACTAACAAAATAGAAAAAAAAACACCTTTAGTCTAATTAACTCCACCAGCTTTTACTAATTCATCTTCCTCTGCGTAACTCAAAATTAATTTAAGTTCCTAGAATAAAGCATAATCAATAAGTTTGCATACTCCTAAGAATTTAATTGTCTTTCTTAAACTTTATAGATTAGTATAATAGGAATAGCCATTAAGATTACCATTGTTAAACGCTTTGCTTACATATGAGCAAATAATCTACTAACAATACTTTAATATTATTCATAGCATCTGCCTCTGCGCAGCCGCGCACTCCTATGAGATTTTTAAGATACTATACGAGATGGGTATGGCTGGATCATCAATGGACACTTTAAGGTCATTCACGTAATAGACCTGGAGCGCTATGACTTGGCAACGAATCAACTGGAGCATTTATTAACCACTCTCAGTGAATCAACAACAGCAACGGAGGTACTATTGTTCCAACTAAACAAGGTCCGCACACACCTAAAAGAACTGAGAGGACACCAGACTGGTAGACAAAGGCGATCCATTGATTGGATAGGGTCAGCTTGGAAATGGATAGCGGGTTCACCTGATGCCACCGACTGGGATAAAGTTCTTAACAACGAGAACTCTCTTAACCAAAACAATGAACAACAGTATAAGGCAAACAATGCAATTTTCAAAAAAACTAATGAACTATTGCAGAAACTAAACACCATTGTGACGATCACAAACGATGTCGTTGATCGAAGAAACTGGGAGAGGCTTGAGCAGGATTTTCAGAACAAAATAGTCATCCTGAAAGAGGACGTGAACGAATTGGTGCGTGCCTGCCAAATGGCTAAAGCTGGCATTGTCAACAGCAATCTTCTGAGCAAAGAAGAGGTAAATCAGCTTGTTAGCGAGATCAATGTACTCCCATACAGCAACGCCATCGAAGCCATCGAGTATAGCAAGCCTTCAATCTATACTAACAACACTCTATTGCTATATGTGTTATCCCTGCCCAAGGTTTCGGCAGAAAGATTCAACCTCGTTATCACACGGGCTAATGTCGAAGAGGTTCATAGGATAGAATTGGCCTACAAAACGGTTCTAGTGAATAGGCAAGAGACGTATGGCATAAGAGGGCCTTGCTTGCACTTATCCTCGGCAATGGTATGCGAGAAGGAATCTTTGGACTTGTTGCCGGAGGCTGGCTGTTTGGCATGACTCCTAAAGGGCAGAAAAACAAGTTCCACCTACACAAAAAGCTACGAATCCACCGTTGAAGTGATCAAAGAGGATACGATTTTCCTTGACAACTTCGTTGGTACCATAGGATCAGGCAAAACCACCGCTCATCTCAACGGCTCTTACATTCTCCAGATAGACAACGAGACGATCGTAATCAACAGCCGGACATACTCGAGTATAACCACTTCATGAGTACAGGTGCTCCCACCTATTCTAACCAGTGTCACAAACCGCACCATGGCGCTAAATCTGGATCTGGTACATGGAATGACGATAGATAATTTGAAAATATTGAAATACCTTAAGGTTAAGACAAATTGGTTTGCATTATCTGAAGGATCAGGACTACTGTTACTTTTGCTACTAATTTGGTGTATCTGCAGGAAGCTCACAGCGAAGATCCACTTACCTGAAATAAACATTGTGAATCGGCTTAGTCAAAGGAGCAAGAACCCTTCTTCGCCATCTAATCTGCGGGACGCAGATATTTAAAGGGGGAGGAGTTAACACGCTGCGGCACCCAACAAGTTGCGTTCCCACATTATAGCAATACACGTGCCGCTACATCAGCATAATTGCAGTCAAGCTCAACCTAACACCCTAACTCAAGGCCGACCGCATTTCACCATATTCACCTGTGGGAAACCAAGGGCATAATTAGTACCACGTACTAATGCTTATGCAATAGGAACCGATCCAGACAGCATGGTCAGCAAAACATGTTTCACACGATTGTGAAATACTTGGACATGCCATTGGTGCATGTCAACCGTGGGAAGCCAACGCACCTAAACTTCGTATACGACTTCAGGCATTAGGACAGCAGCACGGTACTCTATAAAAGGGAGCAGCGCAGATTTGAGGGCAGTTGCGCAGTAGGCCTGGTGATTAGCATACGTTAACTAACCAAATTGTGAATTAGATTCTAATAAAGAGTAACTGTAATAACTGACATCTAAATAATCTTTATTTGACAGGGCAAGTTGGCCCTTTAATTTTTTTTATTGAGCAGGACCTTCAGTCCTTAACTTATATGTATGTATATAATGTAATATAAACGAATTTAATATAATGGACCTTTTTATTCAAATTTATGCCAAAATTTGAATTTAATTTGGAAATTGAACTCTGGCCAAAGTAAGATTTCCAATCACATGCTACAACTGAAGCAGCAAAGCCACATCAGGCGTTGAAATACATATGTTCGCTTAAAGGGCTAATTATTCAAACCTCTACTCAAGAGCATCTGTACTAAAATTCTACAATATTGTAGAATAATGTCAGCAGTTCGTCAGACTACGTTGCCAAAGTGCAATATTGTCTGATATTGCGATGTTGAGACTTTCCAATGACCGTCGATGGTTTGTCAAATTAAAGATTTTAGCATTTTTTGTGTTCGTCGAGAAAAAGATTGTTGAGGGGAACATTTGTTTTTAGGAATACGCGCGTGCGCCTATGAATGAATTTTTTATCGTTGTATGCTGTTTCAAATATTTCAGCATATTTGGCGCCGGTGCAGGCACAGGTGCATCTGCGGTTGAAATTGCGCTGCGATTTGATTTAGATTTAGTTATTTATGACTGTACATTAAAATGTAGTTATGTATGTAGTATTCTATGGTACATATGTACGTATGTATGTACATACATATACTAGTGCAAGAATTTGCAGCAAAAAAAAGTAAAGACTTAAATCAACCCCCAAATTGTAAGCCAAAAACGCGTGGCCTGGTTCCGAACTCGCGCAAAACGAAAGCATAAAGGATATTGCAGCGCCTCCTGAAGCAACTGCTCCATAGAATACAATTAAGGTTTTCGATCTAAATCGCTGCTTGATTCAGTTTCCCGTGAATGAATGCCACGACAAATTTTTGATACAAATGAACAAATTTGTAATATACATATGTAGACGGCATATTATTTCGCATCTACAGAAAAAGGAAATCAACCTAGGAAACCAAATGAAACATTAAATTGCAAGTAAACTCATAACAATATTTATTATATTATAAAAAATCATTTTAAACATTTATTTTTATTAAACGAACATAAAAAAGTTATTAATGCATGTTTGTAGTAAAAAAATTAACAAATGATCATTTAAATATTCATGATTGCATTATAAAAATACCATATTATGCTTTTTTTTCGTAAAAATTCAACAAATAATTTTAATTTATTTCAAATTTTTTTCTTTTAGTTTTTGAAAAATTTAAAAAAAAGATTAATTATTTATTAATTTCACAGTTTGTAAAAAAACAACATTATCAATACTTTGGATTTCAGCTTGTTTTAAAGTTTTAAAAATATTCATAATGACTTACAATTAAAAATACTATATATTGTCCATACATTCATATGCAATTTAGTTTTAATTATTTGTTAATATTTATTTTTTAATTTGTAACTTTAATGAAGTTAATGGAAAATTTTAGAAATAACGTTGTTTTTGGAAACAAGATTTCAAAGGTATTAATAAATAAACACATTTGTAACAATATGTGTTAATTCACACTTATGTACATATGTACATATTTTCTCATTGTTTGATGTTCTCTGATCCAATTTTGTATACACAGAAGCTTTAGAAACTATTTCACTGAAATAAAGTTGTAATGCTATAAATGAAAGTAGCTTTCATATATGTATGAAATGTATATATATGTATGGACTGGAAATTTACCTTATACATACATATATATATACATATGTATATGGATTGAAAGCCACCCGAAACCAGTTCAAAAAAAGTTTCAGAGGGCTATTTGAAGCTTTGGGGGTTTCCCAATTTTGTCGAATCCATCGACGGAAAACATATTCGAATAAAATGTCCAGCGGGTACAGATGAATTTCCCGGAAGATGCCGAATTACCGAACACCACAAAAACAATGGTGGTGGCCGATGAAGCATATCCTCTATTAGACTGGATACATCGACCATATTCTGGAAGAAATATTACGATGGGAAATGAGTATTTCGATTCCCTTATATGCCGAGCAAGGAGAAATACGCTTTTGGCATAATGAATTCAAAGTGAAGAATACTATGGAAGCCAATAGAAACAATTCCGAATACTGCAGAAGTTATTATTAAAGCTCTTTGCATACTACATAACACCGTAATGGATCTAGAAGACTTACAAGTGCACTTTACAGATGGTGGCAATTTGTTAATAGTCGAAAACAATCTAGAACTGGGAGAAACCGTGGCTACAGAGCTGTCACGATAAAATAGGAATGACAAGTGTGGAAATACTTGGTTTGTGGGATGTAATTTGAACGAAAATAAGTAATTTACGTTATTCTGGGCTTTTATGTTGCATTTGATGTAGGCCACTATACTGTAATGGTTGGCGACTTCAACATACCTATGACCCAGTACGTTAATAATATCGGATTGTTTTTCCTAGCAATAGCTACCGATATTACTTTATATGACGTATTATCAAAAGCACCTGAGACATAAAGAAATGCACATAAGGCAGTGTATTGCAGTTACAGTATATTTGCCTGCCTAATATGCATTGTACTCTCTAAAGGGATTTCCCTTAAATAGCTATTCCTTATATGGCAGACAATAAGTTTTTCCAAAGTTTTGATTTGAAGGTACTTTTGGTATTTCCTTGTTAGTGGAATATGAACACATAGTAAGCTAGCTCTTAATACTCTTAAAGAATGTTCTGAAAATCGGTACAAAATCCTGCTTCAGAGGCAAAGGTAAATGACATTCGGACCTGAAGGTTTGTATCCTCATAATGCATTTTTGCAATAAAATTTCCATTTATGTATGCCGCTATTACGGTTTGCAGCTCAACTTAACTATTTTTTTGTATTACGATTTTACCGCCGATTTAAATTTATGAACCTGACAGTTGTCAGGTTTACTGCACTCAAAACTTAGGAGAACGGAAAATAACCCTTAAGATGGTACAACGCCGACGCCGGTTTGTCTACAAACCAAACTTGACAAAGGATGACGGAAAATCGTACCAATACATTAACCAACTAATATACATCACGTAAGAAGCCAACCGGGTATTTGTATTCTAATTTGAGAAAAACGTTTATGACGATGCGCTTTTGAAGTTTTTCGTTTTGTTTAGATATTCGTGGTGGTTTTTTTTATCAATTCGAGGAGTGCAAACCCCTTTTTACTGCAAAAGCCATATTCCATAACTACTTTCTGCTAATTTCCAATCAATTTTACTTAACAAATCTTCGAATTATTACAATTATTCACTGCACTCAAATCACAGCACTCTTTCAATGTTCTCCTTTTATTACATTTTGCTTCAATGCTAAGCAAAGAAAGCCCTACATCACTGCCAGAAAGTTATCTTTTTTATTTCGTATTGCCACTTCTGGTGTACCAATATACATATGTATTTACCAGGGACGGTAATCATTATAAGTTAAATAATATAAATCAGCATTTAATCATTATTCTGTGATTTTTATTTTTTCGCTCAAGAATAATGATTATGTTTTAATTTTTATTTTTTCACTCAAAAATAATTATTATGTTTTGATTTTCATTTTTTTCGCTCAAAAATAATGATTATGTTTCGATTTTTATTTTTTCGCTCAAAAATAATGATTATTTTCCGATTTGTATTTTTACGCTCAACAATAATACTCAGTAACCCATTTTGACTTCTCCCATAATATTTAATGACCATCTGCGATTTCTTTTTTCAATCAAGATTTATTTATATGGTACTTTGTGCTAAATCCAGTACATAAAACGCATACACCAAATAAAAATTAGAAATCTCCTTTTAACAACGAAAAAAGGTCATATAAATGGAAGATCATAATTTGGGTGCTTTGTACATGTGTGTACATTTGCATTTGAGTGTACATATGTATGTCTTTTTTATATAAGACACGTGTTGTGTTAGTATCGTCACATTAATCCTAGACTTACGTTTTCAAATTTAGGATTTCGTGTGCAGGAAGAAAATATTAGTAGCATGTATTATGTAGTTGTAATAAAAAATTTTTTCTTATTCAAAAATTTTATTTTATTAAAAACTTAATTCAAATTTAAAAACATAATTTTTTTCAAAATTTCTGCCGACAAATTGCAACGAAGGTCACTAAGGATAAGCCTTAGAACCGAAAATGAACGCTCAACGCTAACTTGCGTAGCTGGAACACTATGAATTACTTCCGCCAATAGCCATAGGTATGGATACACATATCTTTTTTCGTTCCAATATTCTATTAAATTATTATTTAAGTCAATTGGTTAAAAGCACTTTTTAATTTGACGTCCTGTTCTTCATCGTCTGATTCTTCATTCGAAGGGGAAACCACAATTGTATTTAAAAAAGATCCAAGTAAGGAGGTTGAACCTTGCGACTGTGATTCTTCGGATACAGTTTTATTTGGCGGGGATAATTGGCTATTATTTGTTTCATTTCTAACGCGTCCGCTATTATACTTTAAAATAAGAAAAAATTAGCAATTGTATGGTGAGGCACAAATTAATAATATTACTTTCAATGTAATTATCTGACGAATTAATTGTTTTAAATGCGTCTTGGCATACATAATTTTTATGGACTCTGTAATTAAAGGCGTCGTATCCAAGGATCCAAATACATACAAGAAAGCACAGAGGGATTGTTAAATAATTGCATCTCGCGTCTTTCTATGCACTTGAAGAGAAACTGACTATTAAAGCATTTATTGTTTTCCAATTCGAGCTTTAATTGCATTCACAAAATACAGAAGTCTCCTAAGAAAAGTTGTTTGGATTGCAGTTTTAAAGTATCAATACTAACTGGCTCTAATACTTCAACGAGTTCACTTATTTCATTCCATTCTGCGAGTGAAAGTTTAAGCTTTTCGTCAACGTGGTTAGTGCAGAAGTCTCTTAAGGTTAACAGACTTTTTAGCATATCGAATGTCGAATTCCATCTCGTAACAATATGAATTATTGGGCTACGAAGTCCCTAACATGGCATAATGTACCTTAGATAAGTAAAATTGGGAATTAGAGTACAGTGTTTTATTTTTAATGTGAAATTTCTTTTCGCGCGTTTGGCTCTTTGGCTGTAAATCGAAAAAACGAAAGGCCTCAATGAAAGCTTGAAATAAGACATTGCCATCTATTTCAAGATTATAATTAGTTAAGTATAGTTTTGAGTAAAATATAGAACGAACGGAGTTTTTGAAAGCTTTAATTTAGGTATATATGTAAGTATAATCAAATAGCGTTGTCACTTACCGAAAAAAGCGTTAGGCGAATACATTGGTATCAATCGAGACGGGTTGCAAGAGCTACTATACTATTCCGCACGGAGAAAAATTTTTAACGATTATAACAATTCTTCATGTTTCACGTAAGACGTGTATGATGTACATACATACACAATTTTTTTTCCTTTACTATTTTAGCAAAACAGTTCATTAGTTTCTGATTTCAAAATTTAATTTTTGACCTCTGCCATTTCTTATTTTCACAACATAATTTTTAGTTTTTGAGATGTAGTACAAAGGCCCTCATTTACGCAAATTCATAACGTAGGAATGCAATCAAGCTCTACTTACAAAATTCTCAAATGTGTTTACTTACTTATACGAGGGAGTTCTAAGCAATTTTTAATTAAAGGCTGTGGGCAGCACATCTCACTGATGTTATTGACAAGATATTGATGTTACTTGTTAAGGCTTCTTCATCAATAACTTCTTCCACTAAATCAGTTTCTTCATTATCGGAGCCTAGTAGCTCCACGGCTTTCAACATATTTCGACCATTATCGGTCGTAACTTAATATATTTGATCCTTTTCAATATCGAATTTTCTTAGCATAACCTCAATTTCGTTTTTTAAGTTGATAGAGGTGTGTTTTTTATTTAGTTCTATCATACCCAACGTATATACACAAACCACAGAGTTTACACACATCTGCGCGTTAACCCCCAGTTTACCGCGATGATGACGTGTGGCTGTATCTATTTTTAATGAAAGAATTTTTCCTTTGAATTTAACTTTCATCTGTTTTATTGCCAAATTATATTTTTCATTTATTAGGTCATGAGCGTTTTTTGATGTAACGGCTGGTATGCCTAAGCTAGCAAATATTTGTTGCGTTAAAACTTTAAACGATTTAGAATTAAAAAATGAAAATGGAAGCTTCTCCTGTGTAACCATGTCTATGCAAGCGTCCTTCACTTCTCGTGCACTCATTTGCACATAAAATTTAACTGTTTTCGGCACAACATCTTCATTTTCATCGCACTTTATTTTATCTTCTTCATGATTTTCTTGGAAATGTCTCTTTAAATTGCATAAATAGCTTCAAACATCATTTTCGTTTTTTTCCTTCAAAGTGGTGGAATATCAGGTTTGATTTATTTCAATACAACTCAAAATACAAAAACAAAGTACAAGCCAATTTTGTTTTTGTTATATCACTTTAAATGAATTCGCCTTGCTATGTACTGTCCTTGAGTTGCTTTCAACTCTTTGTAAAAAATCTATTGCACATACATATGTATCAATTAATGTTAATAATTGTTGTACTATTTATCGCCGCGAATGCGTGACAATAATATATGTGTACAAACATACATACGTTTTTGTATGCATTGGTACTAGGAAATGTATTGGTACACACGAATCGAACACATTTATTCTAAGTAACCGTTGAATCTAAAGTGATATTTATGCAAAGATTCCGTGTATAAAGTTTTACGAGCCCCAGCCGGACCTTAATCCGATGGACTATAAATTGTGATTCTGAAGGCTATGGCTTGCACTACTCGACATCCAAATGAAACATCCAGTGGAAAATTTGACAATGCATGAGCTGCGCACTGCAATCGATGAGTGGCCAAACCGACTTCGCCACTTCTTAAAGGCAAATGGAACCCATTTCAAACCAGTTGTTCTACAGTTTGTAGTCTCTGAATTACCCAATAAAAAAAAAAAAGTTTTGAAAAATATTCACTGGTCTTCATTTTATTAATAAAAAACCATGAAACGAAACATTTTCTATCAGCAAGTATATAAATACATACATATGTTAGCTGATTTTAACAAAATAAAGTTGCTATGTAAATCATGATTTTCCCTTTTTATAATGTATATGTAACAGAAGAAGGTAAATTTCTGATGAAGCTCTAAAATTTTAAGTCCAAATTATACGTTCTGCATTTAGCACAAAATGTGAAATAAAAAAGCTTGAGTGAAAATATTATGGAAAATGTCAAAATGGGTTACGGAGTATTATTCCTGAGCGTAAAAAGAATATTCGGAAAATAATCATTATTCTTAAGCGAAAAAAATAAAAATCAAAACATAATCATTATTCTTGAGCGAAAAAATAAAAATCAAAACATAATCATTATTTTTGAGCGAAAAAATAAAACTTAAATTTTAATTATTATTTTTAATTTTTATTGGAAAAACTCGTAGAATAAAAATCAGTGTAGATTATGGTTAAATAAAAAAAAAATAAATACCTAAAAACAACTAATTGTGTATACTTAAAGTCTTATGCGACGCTTAAAACATAATGCTTTTTTGACTGAAATTTGAAAAATAATGATTATTTTCCGTCCCTGGTATTTACATACATTAACACATGTAAATGCTCCATACTTTTTGTTCGATACCTAGTAATTTTAGTATCGATGATTTCGAACCAAGTGCTGAGTGGGTATTCAAATAAATATATCCGTATCGAAACTCGATACGAAGGCAAATTTTGCTTCAGAACTTTTTCCCGACGTAGGCACGTTCCAACGGTTCGAGTGGAAGTGTGAGGTGAACAAATTTCCAGTACAAACATTTCAACGCAATGTTAAGTTCACTGAGTAACTATTAGTTTGGTTTTTTACGTACTATTTTATGATAGTTCGTAACAATTGTTACGAATGAACATGTTTAGGCGTTTTCGTACGCAAAAACTTGCACGAGACTTGCAAAGTTGGGGAAGTTGAGAGAAGTGACAGTCGTTTTGAAGGGAAGTTACAAGTTTTTACTGGATAAATTTTTAATTGTAACAATTTGCCAGTACGATAAACACCAAGTATTCAGTTATTCACAAATATAATGGAATTGTTGAAAATGTTTATAATTTCCATAGAAAAAGGCGAAAATTGGAAGAAACGATTAAATATTTAAATATACAACGAAAAAGTAAAAACTTTTTACTGGTTTTGCGTTTTCTTACTTTCTTGTAGGTTTCCTTCACTGAGAGAAAATTTTGTTTACGCTCTGAAATTTAGTTACTGCCAAGTACTGAATATTTTTTTACTGGCGAGTACGTGAACGGACCTTATATTATTCTTTTCGCTGTGACGGCAATATTTGCCGTTTGCACTAACGATCGCGCGATTCACTAACTTGTTCTTAACGACACTTAACAGCTGTCTCGTTGTATTTATTCAAAGTGGGAATGAGTGGCGCCTCCATCAAACTAAATGTCAAAATAAGCGAAAAGCACATAGAGGAACAGAGAAAAAACAAACGAATGCCTGCTGCCAAATACAAATTTTAGCGTTTTTATTATATTTCATTAAAGTGAAATAGGATACTAATTTGTTTCAAACCACAAACACTTATAATTCGTTTTATATATTGCCATGTTCCAATGTAGCAGAATTCCGGACTGTCCTCTGAGTGGTTTGGTAGAATAGTCATCAACTCAACTCTAAGGAATATCCGGAATCACCTGCAAATATATCATGGTTTTCGTTTTCAAAATTCCCGTTGTGCTCCAACGTATTTAGGAATTACATTGTATACTTACATTTTTTTGATTAGAATCATATATCTTTTGTATTGATAGGCTCTAGCGACTTTAAGATTCTTCGTAACTGGTTGCTATCACCGACCCGTAAGTGAGCGATGGGGAATATCCGTCAGCCAGTCAGTCATCCGTAAGCCGACATTCATCGGCTAACGGGTGCAATCTATGATTCATTGTTTCACCATGCCTCCTCATTATTAAAACTAAACTATACTTCTGTTTTTATACTTGGATCCTTGATAAAAGTTTGACATTACCATTTGCACATTAGTTGAATAGTAGATGTGGTGGTTGGCATGAGCCTCCTCATGTTCTTTGGAGGCAAAATTGATATACAAACAGTACAGTCGACGGTCCCAATAATGCCTCCCACAAAGGGTGACGACGCTGAAGCAAGCATTTCTTTAGCAGCTTGGGTCATAGGAAACCTCACTTTCTGTCGTATTTAAATGAAAGAGATTGTCCACATCCCGAAGCAAACTTGGAACCACTGTTGGAGCGCTTACCTCTTCGTCACCTCGTTATAAATTATAGCCAAATATTCAAAGGATATTATTTATTGTTCCTTTTTTTAATTTCAAGAAAACAAATCACCAAATTTTAAACTTTTTCTTTTATTTAAGTTGAAATCACGAATTTTTTCTTTTCTAGATTGAGTTAACAACATCAAGTTTGTTGTCGTTTAGTTTTCGGTAATCGACTAGCTAACAACTACAGCTGATTCGGCGAATGCGAAAATCGTTAAAAAATGGCTACTGAATAGCAACATCGTTAAAGTTTTGGTTAAGATGAGTTAACCATGCGATATCGTTAAAATAAGTTAGCGAATCGCACTACAGCCCTGTTGTTGAAAAATATAAATATATATTCAACGTAGACCAGCCAACAAAATTTATACAACATCTTCACATCTGGAGAAAAGTAAATTTCGAATAGAAATATATCGTAGTATGTGGTATTTAGCTCCTAGAAAATCTTTCGTATTTAAATATACGTTTTTTATTCAAATTTCATCAGTACCATTTTGTTTGTATACTTTTCACACTTCCATTTGTAAGTAAATTTATAAAAGGTGAAGTAATAAGGACATAGTTTTGAAGCTGCCGAATTCAAACCTTGGGACTTTTACATTTTGTTTATAAGATAGCCGATATAATTGGAAATCGGTGGCTTATTTCCAGACCTGCACATACTCTCATATTTGATACCTGTCCTTTTTTTCTTTATTTCATTTTACTCTGCTGTCGAAAAATATAATTTTAAACCGCAAACGGGCCATAATCGTCGAATCAATAGAATTTGTCTGGCTTACAAAGTCTTTGATCTGAAAAATGTCAATGGAATTGCCTTAAAAATTATTAAATATTGTAATATATAAAAATAATGGGTGCAAAAAGAATGCAACTTTGTGTAAATCTGTTGAATTTTCCAGAACAACTGTTTTTAAAAAAATGCAACAATTGACAATTTAACTCTTTCGTAAAACCAATATCATCTGAGTTAACAGTGCACTTTTTTTGCAGACTAGTGACGTAAATATATACCAAATTGATTGTTGGGTATTTGTCACCTAGCAGTTTTTTTATCGCTTCTTCAAATGGTTCTAGTATTTCCAGAATAATATCTAATATTATTATCTAAGTGACCGATTCCATGCATTTCGCTTTTTAGCTGCAGTACGGAAATGACATCGCTCCAGTTTTTCTTTAAAGAAGTTAGAACATGAAAGTAAGTGTTCGAACGAGCTTTTCAATAACGTTGCAAACGTGGAATTATGTCCAGCGTTTTTGAAATACCTAACGAGCTTTGTGGCAGAGTCACATAGATCTTTTACAACTGGAACACTTTCCATGGTTTTCTTGGGAACATTGTGTAGCAGATGGTTTATACAAAATATATGCGAATCTCCACGTAAAGCTAGTAGCATGTTGGCTCCTCTGCCAGTAACTATTGTGACCATTTGGCTTAACTCGCAATCAAAGTCGCGTAATATATTACACACTTTCTTGGGTATATTTGTACCTTAAAAAAACACTAAAAATAAAAAGTACACTAAAAGATAACAATCACTTACTGGTGCACTTTTCTCCTTCCATCTCCTGCATCTCTTATACAACGCATTGTTATTGCCAAACAACTTTTATGAAAATAGCAGTCGGTCCACAAATCAGACGTCAGAGCGAAACCTATATTTTTAAGTGCGGCAACATCTGCTTTGACTTGAGAAAATATTTTAAAATAAATATTTTCAACATTATTACTCGTAGCAACGTGGCAACAATTACTGAACGTTAACGTTTGGCACATATTGAGCACCAATGGAAATAAAAAATTTTGCAAGTTTTTCGACACCTGCCTCCTCTATTATTTTATATAGGCGGCAATTTTGGACAATCCATTTAGTGACTACATCCACGGCTTCTTTTTTGCTGCCGGATACCACTGCGATGGTTATATTTTCTCCACTTTCATTCTTCTTTGTCTTCATATAGTTTTAGCCATTCATATCATTTCCAGTATCATCTGTGATATTCCCAAAAGTGCTCCAAACTTTACTCCGACCTCTTTTTGTTTGCTAATTTTGAAGCTACCACTTAGAACCTTATTTTTAATAGCGCTGTGATTCAACACATTGCTCGGGGTGATGCTGGATTCACCACTACACAAAGTATCATTAATTGTCTATTGAAAGTTGTTAGGAGTACTTAAATTTACCATAAAACTAATAAATGATAATAAAAATATATATATGGAAGTATATTCACTTACCTCTTCAATATCCATTTTAAAGTACTGCGTGCCTTCGTTCACTTTTCGCATATACTTACATATGATGTACTGTTTGCAATGAACATTATAATGCCATTCGAATGCTTGATTTGATTGGCATGAAAGAGTTTCTCATTCGAATGCTTTGATTTGGAAAGAGCATGTTAATGATGCACTTAAAAAAAATGAGTGCAATGCAGCTTAGTGTAAGATTTAACATACGATCTCACTGCTAATACAATGTTTCTCACTCGCTGCAGAAATGAGTATATCCATTCTGCTCTCTGATATTTATAAAAGAGGCGGTGTCACGTTTATTTCCAGAAATTTATACAGTTTTGCATTAAGGTTTGCAGTTCTACCAGTATAAACAAATTTCTCCAAAGTACCTTTACTTTTGACAGAGATATCAAATTCAAAATTTTCATACGATAACGACTGTATAAAAGTGGGCACGGTCACTAGAGGATTAAGCCAGATTTAATTTTGGCACGCACATTCCTTTTTATGAAAACTTCCATCGTGCCAAATTTTATTTTGATCGGATAACACCGCTAGCGATACCAAATCGCCCACTGTGGTGCGGTGTAACAAAAATGTTAACGGAATAGAATCCGCATGCATTACTAATTGATTAAAACCATCTTTCAAGTCTAGTAGCATAAACCAATTTTTCCCTGACATACATTCAACAAAATCATCTATTATGGGCAATGGGAAATTGCCCCTAATAGTTTTCTTATTTAGGCCTCTGTAATCTATACACATACATATGTGTCACACCATTCTTTTTTTCACTAAAACAATAGCAATAGCACAAGGGGAGTTGCTAGGCCGGATAATTTGCCACTTAATTAAAACTTCGGTGAACTTTTGAACCTCTTCCTTGTCCTTAAAAGTTAATCTTCGCGGCAAGCAGTAAAAAGGTATGTCGTGAGTTGTTCGGATTATCATTATATAGTCGTAAGGTTCCTTATCAATTTAATATGGCGCTAAATATATGTTATTTAATATTTCCAAAACAGCGTTTCGATTAAATTTTTTCAGGTTTGTCCCTATTCTTTTTCTGACTGGACAACGCTTTCGTCTATTGCACCTATTTCTTTGACCGTTCACAATAGCCGTTCCTTTTCTCTAAAGTTTGTTCCATATGTTTCATTTAATATATGTTCATCACAAATCGGTTTTTTTACTTCAGTCACCAACAGCAGTTTTATTAATAATCGAATCAGTTGTGCAAAGTTTCAAATTCTCTTCAAATAATTCATTTCGTTTAGAGAGTACATTTTCAAACTATTTTTATTGTTTTTTCTTAGTTCATTTACATTGTGATTAATTTTTGCAAAGTGAATATTGAATTTTATCATAAAGTCAATGGTGTGGTAAGCGATTCATATGGTACTATCATAACGTTCATCATTTTAGTTGTTCCGCGAATATATCATGTAGGCACCGCAGTAGATGATAACTTTGCAAATTGTACAGCAACGGACTTTTGCATGATACTAATCGGACTACCAGAATCAAAAAGAGAAATATTATCTATAAAACCTAAAAATCTTTTTCGATTTAGTCCACAAAAGGCCACACTTACCTCGTGTTTATGTCCAACGTAGTAGTAGTCATCAGTGAAAATGGCAGCGACACGGGCGAGCTGAACCTTCTTCCTTGGGCAATCTCTGTGCATATGTCCTAGCTGGTGGCACGTAGAACTCGAACCTGCGGGTCATTGTGGCTTTGGGCAGTTACTCTGGTAGTGGCCAAATCGCGAACACTTGAAGCAGCGCATTGTAGACAAATCTTCGATGGGCACTGCGTTGGGTTCCTTTGGTTCCATACTTGAAACAGTAATGCCCATCAGTATACGTAGCGTATACTTCTGGCGACGTTGCTTCTTCAAGTCGTCGTACGAGTTCACTCACGGAATCAGCACCATAAAGGATACTAGTGTTATTGTTATCATCAGGGACTCCATCGATGATGATGTTCACTAACTCCGGCTTCAATATTTCTGCCTGAGCGGCTATCGACTGCGTTGCGGCGACAATGCTAATAGTAGTTTTGAGACCCTTAATTGCTCTACTAATTGGTTAGTTTCCCCCAAGAGAAACATACCAACTGAATTAGGAGCGGCATCGGAACCAATATAACGAAGATACGCCCGACGCCATGATTTGCATTTGTGGTTACTGGATTCATCGGATGTGACGCAATGGTTACACTAGCAAGTCAGTCCGTTTTGCTGCGACGCTTCCAACGCATTTCCTAAATTTTCTTTGTTATTTCGAGATCGATTATTAAATAATGTGATGGACAGTCAGAGGGTAGCACCCCACACCTAAGGGCTGTAACGCTTGATTTTATTTAAATATCGATTGTATATATTATTTGTCGATTTATTTATTTTTTTCTTTGTTGGCACTTCTTGTCCTTTTTACTTACACCGGAAGAGAGACCACCGCTAAGTTGGTCGCTCTTTTGGAACAGGACGCTTCGTTTATCTTATTTGTAAAATGACAGCTACTAGGTGATACATATGAACTTAAATAACTTTAAAAATACAAGTAGCATTACATATATTGTAATATATTAAATATATTCTGGCTTACGAGGAAACCCCTGATTTTGGATCACATGCCAGAATGCAAAATGAGTGCCAAATAATCTGAAATGACGTACCAAACGCTCTTTAAACTTATTTTTCTTTCATTTGAAATTAGAATATGTTTAGGCACACAATATTCAAATGTATGTAGGTACTTTTATAATTGTGTCGATAAAAATAATAGCAAGATGTATTGAGAAGTTTTGATAATTTTTTCTTTCTTTATTTAATTTGATTTATTTATTATAAAAAATAATTTATTCTTTAACAAAGCTTCAAACTTTCGATTTATAAAAATCAAACAAATTTTAAAAAAATGCCATCAAAATTTTTAACTTTTCAATCCAAATTTTCGGGTATGCATTCAATTTAATTATATAAGGAGCAAATTCCAAGTAGCGAAAAATTTGATACATTTTGTATGTTTTCTCCTATAAATGAATCATGTTAAACAAGATGAAACAAGAATGAAATTTAGTACAAAATATTCCTATATTCCATTAGAGACACCTGCTACAGCACAAATAAGCAAACGGTAGAGTTTGAGTGACGGTTTTACTTCCGATAAAAAAGCTGACCAACTCTGATTCTGCGAGACCTAAAACCGATATAAATCGGACATAAGAACCGATAAAATTGGATTGTGCGACACCTAACAAAAAAGTTTTTAATTTGATACAGAGAAGATCGGATTCCACGACATACCTGAATGTAGTTATAAAGCTCATACAACTCATCATCTGCGGTATTCGCCATCCCAAAGACGTAAAAGTTCAAAAAACTTTCGGAGAATCTTTCTATCGGACATTCCAAGGACCGACTTATCTGATGTTGATGTATAATAGAACGGGCATGATGAGAGACTTATAGGATGTGGTTTTCGTTCGTCGAGAGGTGGCTTTACTACTCATTTGCATACTCAGCCCAAAGTAGCACTTGTTGGTAAGAGAGAATCTCCGTTGGATTTCGAGGCTGACATTGTTGTTGGTGTTAATGCTGGTCCCAAGCAAACCAAAGTACTCTACTTTGCCAAAATTGTAACTGCCAACAGTGACTCGGGAGCCAAGATGCGAGAGCGCTGACTCTTCATTTGATGGATGGACAAGAGAAACTTTGTTTTGGCCTTCACCTCCAGACCCATTCGGCATGCGCCAGTGGTTGCACACTTTTATAAAAGAGGGTGACTGACCGGTTTAGTTCTAAAGCTTGAATTATATTTTCCAACACATTTTTAAAGAAGTCAAAGGACAGGGAGTAGCTCTGTCTGAAACCTCGTTTGGTTTCAAACAGCTCGGAGAGGTCCTTCGGAATTTTGGTGGTTGCTCAGTGCCATTTTACATAGCCCTATTAGTTTTGCAGGGATACCAAATTCATACATCGCGGCATTTAGGCAACTTCTTCTCGTGCTGCCGAAAACTGATTTTAAGTCGACAAATGGATAGTGTGCGTCGATTCTCAGGAGTCTTTTCACATAAAACGTTGTTTAGAACCTTTTATGAAATGCTGATCCCGCGGTAGGGGGTGCATATTGCAGGATTACCATGCATGTGAATTGGGCAGAACACACTTAAATTCCAATCGGCGGGCATGCATACTCTACAAATGAGTTGGTGCACGCATCTTACCAGCTCTTCGCCATCATGCTTGAATAGCTCATCTGATAACCTATCAGCTCCAGCGAATTTGTTGTTCCATAGTCGCGTTATTGCTATTGGAACTTTATCGAGGTCGGGTGACGGGAAGTTAATGGACTTTCTAACTGTGGTACCTAACTTGCGGCGGCGGAAATTTAGGGATAGCAGTAAGTCTTACAATTTATATTGTCTATTTATGACATTTAACATCAGCCGCCGCCTTCTTTAATTTATATTCATTCACAATGCTCACACCGTTACTCTAACAGAAAATTTCATCCTATTACACCATAGCAGAACTACTTTGACTTTTGCTGATTGATATTCGAATATGATTGGACGCAATTGCCTTCATTCCACGGCAATCGAAGTCATAAGTATAAGCATGTTTAAGGAACTATGCGAGGATGCTAATAACAACCCTTGGGGCTCGGCCTATAGAATAGTGCGTAAAAAGCTAAAGAAAACGGTGCAGCCAACATGCCCAAATCTTTTGGCACAAATCGTAAAAGATCTTTTCCCTACGAATCCCGACTTCATTAGGAGCCTGCCTAATGAAAATCTTAGCAACATACCAACGGTTACAGTGGACGAAGTACTACAAGCCAGCTGTAAGCTATTGCCTCAAAAGGCGCCAGGACCAGGCGGCATACCAAATATTGCGCTGAAGAAAGCGGTGTCACAAAACCCGGGTATCTTTGCAAGCGTCTTTAACGTTTACCTGCAGGAGGGTGTCTTCCCAAGAAGCTGGAAGCTACAAAAGTTGGTACTCATACCAAAAAGTACAGGTGCTGGTCTTTCCACTGGATATCGACCGCTATGTATGTTGGACTCCACCGGAAAGCTGTTCTAGCAAATTATCAAAAACCGGCTGGAGGCGCATGTAGATGAACTCCTGTCAGAAAATCAGTTCGGCTTCAGGAAAAAACGGTCAACCATCGATGCGCTAGAAACCGTAAAGGAATTGGCCGAAAAGTCCATCAGTGGCAAGCGATGGCTAGGGGGCACTAAAGAGTACTGCCTAATGGTCACGTTAGGTGTAAAAAATGCGTTCAACAGTGCCAGCTGGAAGGAAATACTTCACGCTCTCCGCACTCTGCATGTCCCTGGATATCTACAACGCATAATTTCCAGCTATCTGTCAGATAGGGTATTGCGGTACGATAGTGACTTCGGAGCATGTCCTGGATATCTACAACGCATAATTTCCAGCTATCTGTCAGATAGGGTATTGCGGTACGATAGTGACTTCGGAGCCAGCGACTATGAAGTCACAGCCGGTGTGTCACA
Source organism: Anomoia purmunda (assembly GCA_951828415.1). Classification (NCBI taxonomy): domain Eukaryota; kingdom Metazoa; phylum Arthropoda; class Insecta; order Diptera; family Tephritidae; genus Anomoia; species Anomoia purmunda. The sequence goes on from OX639998.1 coordinate 43,723,801, forward strand.
AGAATCCGTACTAGGATCACTATTGTGGGATATCATGTACGATGGCATTTTACGGCTCAAAGTACACGAGAAGGCTACCTTCATTGGCTTTGCGGACGACGTTTCAATCGTTGCGACCTAAAAAACGCTCAAGGAGGTGGCAAACATTGCGGAAAAGGCAATAGCAGCAGCACAAGAATGGCTCAGCGCAAGAAACTTAAACTTACCAGCCCATAAGACGGAAGCCGTACTTATCAGCAGTCGCAAGAAAGTAGAAAAGGTGGTGCTTAAAGTTGGCGATATCGCCATAGAATCCAAACCGCATGTGAAGTACCTAGGGGTATTGGTGGATCACCGACTTAACTTCCGGGACCACTTGGAGTACGCTAGCAAAAAAGCTGCGATTGCAACGGTTGCCCTGTCCAGAAAAATGGCAAACATCGGCGGACCAAGGCAGCAGGCCAGACAACTTCTTGCTGGGGTTGTGAAGTCTATCCTCCTCTACGGCGCGGCAGTCGGGCATGACGCATTTAAGTTTATCTCATACACACGAAGTGCAAACTCCACATACCGCTTGTGTGCTCTCAGAGTGTGTTCTGCGTTCAAAACGGTATCGGAAGACGCGGCGCTCATCATAGCTGGCCTCTTCCCATTGAACCTAGAAGTCCAGCATGTGTTTTTCGTATGCCACCGCTTCAGAAACTTAAAGAAGAGAGTGGAAGCAAGACTTAGCTGTGTCATTACGCCAGAAAGCCTAGTGGCACTGATGCTGAAGAGCACCGAGGCGTGGAACGATGTGCAGCGTATGGCTGCCGAAGTGATGCAACAGCTAAGAAATAGCGAACAGGCAAGGCGCAGACTTCAGAGGCAGGCTAGACTTTAAGCATTCTGCTCGGTGAGTAATTCAGAGGGTGGGCCAGAAAATACCAACAGTGGGTGGTGCCAAGCGGGTGCAGCTTTTGACCAACTGTACCAGGACAGAAGCAGACGATAGAGCTTATTGCTCAAAACCGCCTCCGGGCGAAATACCTGACGGTAGTTCCGGGGTGATATATATATGGTACAGGACACACAAGGAGTTTTAGTTTGGGTTAAAGTCCTACTCTACGGGGGTCAGGCTTTCGATGCGTTCTTCTCGTATACAAAAAAAAAACAAAGAAAACATATGTATGTGTATAGGAGATGTACATATTTTATAAGCATATGCATATATATCAATCGTTATCATACTTGAGTATATACATATGTATGTATATAATATGCATATACACACATACATATGTATATATATATAATACGATATCAACAATCGTGCTGACCGGACGTGATTTTACTGCGCTCCGGGGTTTTAAGATTTTCCGCTGTCTATAGTGATTGGGTTTTAACTAAATTTAATAATGTCTAAGTTAGAGCAATTGACTCTTCATACTCGTAAATAATTTTTATCTATTTTTTTGGATAATTTTTTCACGCTTGAAAACGCTAATTTTTGCCATACGTTTGTTTAAAATGCCGTGTGTGTGTGGACAAAAGGTCGATCGTAACCATGAAAAAGTGCAGTGTGCTAAGTGCAACGACCTCTTCCATATGGTCTGTGTTGGTGTTTTACCAGCTGATTTGGAATATCTGCTTAGCTCAGGCAATAAGTATTGCTGCAATAACTGTGTAGTGTCTCATCGGAGATCTATCCGCACCCCTCCTCCTACTGCTATTCGCGATGAGAGTTCAGTACAAATCGCTAAAAGCACGGCATCAACTAATCCGTCAATTTCCTCGCATACGAATTCCAGTGCTAACACCACTTCGCAACAACACTTGTCTAAACTATTGACAAATCAACAAGTATGCGATGCTGGTAATGTAAACAATTCGACTCTTCTTTCGATTCTTCACGAAATCGCAGCTCTTAAATCTGAGCTTGCTCATGCATCTGCCTCAATAAGTGCTCTTCAATCTGATAAACAATTTCTGGTTGGAAAAACTGAAGAGCTGCGGCTCGAAATTAAATCTTTGCATAAACTTCAAACTGAAGAAATTACCTCTGCCGTGGCATTGCTCACAGCGGAGGTTAGAGAACTTCATGGCTCTGTGCATAAATGTGTGTGTGAAAACAATGATCGTGCTTTTGTAAATTCATCTACGCGCGCTCTAACTTCTGATGTCGCGGATTGTTCAAATGAGCAATGTAATTCGGCTACTGGTCCTCTCAAAGCTACGCCTACACCTAATGCTGTTGCTGAAAAGAGTAATGCTTGCGCTCACTCGACCTCCGTATTATCTGCCTGCCCAACTTGGCATGATAACTCCGCTGTTGGGTCGCATACAGCTACAGCCGCTGCTATTGTTGCTGAGTTTCCTACGCCTATTATAGACCACATACTTTCTGTCGCTGATGGTGAGAGTTCGGCTTGCGCTCACCCAACTCCAGCAATATTACCACGCCCAACTGAGCGAGAAAATTACGCTACTGGTTCGATCAAGGCTTCATCGGCTGCTGTTGATGTTTTGACTCCCATTCCAGCTTCTAGTGCTACCGTAGCTCGCTCAGTTGACCCGAGTGATACAAACACAAAATCATATGCCGCCGCTGCTGCTTCCGCTTCTACTTCTGCAACTGCTGACAAACCCAGCAATAAATTAAATATGCAAAAACGACCTCCTCGTGATTCAATTGCAGCCAATCGTAGGACATTAAAACTGCCATTAGTTATTGGAACTAGTAATAATAATGAGTTAAGTGTGGTATCAAAAATTAAATGGCTGCATCTCTCTTCATTTACGAATAACGTGACTAATGAAGATATATTGGATTACGTTTCTAAACATGCAACTATTGACAAAAAGTTCTTAGAGTGCTTTATGCTGGTAAAGAAGAATATCCCGATTGCTAGTCTTAAAAAAATCAATTTTAAGCTAGGTGTGTCTGAATGGTGCTACGAAAAGGTTCTGGCTGCGGATATATGGCCAGCCAACGTCAAAGTTCGTCCCTTTAGGTTTTTCATCTACAGCTAAACGTAAAAAAGTGCTTCCATATCACATTTTCCAAATCTCGTTCCCCGATAGTCACTTCTTACCATATTTCTGGCTCATGCCTAAGCACTCGAAGTGAAATTTCCGATCTTGGAGTGGTTTTCGACTCCGAATTTCTTTTTAATAGCCATATAAACTATACTATAGCAAAGTCCTATTCTTTACTAGCTTTTTTACGCCGTTTCAGCTCCGAATTTACTGATCCGTACACTCTGAAACTTCTATTTACATCTCTCGTCCGCTCTAAACTAGAATTTGCTGTCTTTATTTGGAGACCATACCACAATTCCCATATCAATAGGATTGAGCGTATACAAAAACCCTTTATACGTTTTGCCCTCCGCTCAATTCAGTTTGTTGATCCGATTCCTTCGTATACTGCCAGATGTCAATTAATTGATCTTAAATCTCTAAATAGCCAAAGGACTATTCTTTCGCTTACTTTTGTATATGATATTTTACAAGGGGCGATCGATTCTCCATTTCTGCTTGAATGCATCTACTTCAATATCCCCACAAGAGACCTGCGCAATCATGAAATTTTTTTTCTAAATCGCGTTAGAACAGTATATGCTTCTAACTCACCTATATTTAGAGCATTAAAGCAATTTAATTTTCTGTCATACTCGTCTGATATTGATTTCTCTATGTCAAAACCGAGATTTAAATCCCTTTTAAATGAAATTGTTAAATAATTATATGTTGAATTTGTCTCTGTATAGTCTGTAAGAAAATGTACATTTTCTAGATTATTATTGAATAAATAAATAAATAAATAAATATCCACAAATATATATGTACGTATACATGTGCATACATACATACATACTCACAGATGCACATACATACAGTACATATGTTCATATATGTAAGTGCATTTGTACGTGCAATCTTATATTTTTAACTAAAATGTCAACAAGAGAACATGCAAGTTAACTCCAACTATTTCCCAATAGGAAATATTCCAGACAATGAGTCAGCAGAAACAAAACAATTGGGAACAACATCCGCCATTCGCCGCATAAGCGGACGTTAACAAATTGAGCCAGCAGAAACAAAACAATTGGGAACAACATCCGCCATGCGCCGCATAAGCGGACGTTAACAAAAGTGCTGCTGCAAGTAGATTAAGGCAATATTAAGAATATGTTTAATTATAAGTTAGTCAGTTGTTAATTTGCACTCAATCTCAATAAAAGTCGTCTTGACCACAAAAAATATTTCTTTTCGACTTTGTAGTCGTTAATAAGTCGTTAATTGGCGCCCGAGCATAAAATATACGCCACGAGAAGTTTCGGTAAAAAAGCACCATATGCAGTGCTAAACGGGAAGCAACCCGAAATAGTTATCCGGTACGGGAAGTTTCGGTAAAAAGGCACCATAAGTAGTGACAAATAAGAAACAATCCCAGCGGATAATTATAACCTCAAAAAGGCACCATAAGTAGTGCTAAAGAGAAAGCAGCTGCATTTAAATTCCTTACCCACGCTTGAAGAAGGAAGGTGAGCAAATAAGGAGCAAGGCGGTGATCCAGTAATATCCAGAGGGAAAAAAGGACCAAATCATCATTGCCCGCCGCCATGAAGCGGATTATAATGTAAGAAATTGGTTAACATTGTGAAACTAAAATATATTAAAATAATTCAAAGGTTTAAAAGAGTGAATATATATATCCTTCTAAAAAATTGTTTTAAGATTGTTAAAATTTTTAAAAGATTCAAGTGAATTGTTATACAAAAAGAAAATATATTTTTTCTCTTCCTCTCACGAAATTAGTAAAAGTTAAATTTATATTAAGCGAATTTAAGAATAATACAAAATCGTTCATAATACAAACATATCAAATAAGGCTTGTACAGCTCATAAAAAAAAATTTTAATAACACGCGATTCCGTAGCCAACTCAGGAGTTGACCGGACCCTCTAGAGTATAAATAACCCCTTCCTAGAAAGGATAATATAAGTTCTCTTTAAAACAAATACAAATAACACAATTATATAACGACCTCTCCAAAAATGGCTAATCCAAACAATCTAATTAGGCCACCAGTGTTAGGGAATACTGCTCCCACTGCTACAACAGGACCTTCCGCTCTGGCTAACCAAATTTCGCCGGAATTGGCAAACATAATTAGAACTATGGTTACCCAAGCCCTAGAAACGAATGGACCCAACTTAGTTCAAAGTGTCCTTAATAACCAAACAAATCCCATAGTAACAGATCAGACAATAGACGTGCAATTTCAAAATAACATGAGCGAGATGGATAAAATACCAGATGTAGTACGCTCATTACGAGAATTTTCAGGAAATGCTTCAGAGTTTAGCTCCTGGAAGAAAAGCATAGAACGCATTTTGAGGATATACGAACCTTCAAAAGGCACGCCACGCTATTTTGGCATTTTAAATGTAATACGAAACAAAATAATCGGAAAGGCAGACATTGCACTAGAAGCCTACAGCACACCATTGGACTGGAGAGCAATCTCTCGCTGTTTAACTACTCATTACGCTGGGAAACGGGACATAGGTACTCTAGAATACTAAATGACGTGCCTCATACAAGGTAGACTGACAGTGAACGAAATCTACCAAAAGGTATACGCACATTTATCACTCATATTAAACAAAATAGACTGCATGGAAGTTGGAGAAGAAGCAGTACAGCTGTTGACAGAAAATTATCGTTCAAAAGCCCTCGATACTTCTGTCAGAGGACTTTCTGGCCTAGGCTTCTCGGTATTAAAGAGCCAAAGAGCTTACCTGAAGCCCGGCACCTTTGTCTAAAACTTGAAAACCAGAATTTTAGAGCCTTCCACGCAAATAATCAATCTTTTAACGCGCTGTCAACCTCTCGACAACAGGGCTTTACCCAACAAAATTCACGACAACAGTTTGCCCAACCAAGATACTCCCAACCACAAAACCAACAAGGTTCACAGGCAAAATTCCATCCTGAACTAGCCTATCTACCGCAACCTTTGACAAATCCTAACCCATACAACTATCAACGTATACAACAAAACTATTACTTTCCTAATATCCAGCAATCTATAAATCTGAACCCAAATAAACTTAACCAGCAATATAACCAACAAAACCATGCCCCACCAAGACCTCCTAAACCGCCTCAACCCATGGACGTAGACGTGAGCCTGCGGACAAACGTGATTAATTATGCAAAGAGGCCAAACCTCAAATTCTTGGTAAGCGACCTGTAAGTGTATCCAATAAAGACGAAAGTCAACCAAAAGTGCAAAGAAACTTTCACCTAAATTCAACCCCAGATCCATATAATGAACATAATTACCAAGATAATCAGTACAATTACGACTATCAGGACAATGAATATAATCACCACTATAACTCAACACAGGACGATGAAAATGAACAATCGTTAGACCTGACAGACGTACATTTTTTACATTAAACAGCTCTTCGTTGCCATATTTCAGATGCAAAACGAAGAGCGGCGAAATTTTACAAATATTGGTCGATATTGGGTCAATCAAGAACTATATTCAGTCAAGTTTGGTAAAAAAAGAAAATGATAACCCTTTTTATGCAAATTCCGTAGGTAGTAAAATAACCATACACTTCTCAATCTTTTCAATATCGAAGAATGCAATTTAAAATTTTTCGTATTACCAACTCTCACCACTTTTCATGCCATATTAGGAAACGATAGTCTGAAACAACTTTCACCAATAATCCACACTAAGGATAATTTTATGGTCGTAGCAAACAAACGTAAAGTCCAACTCCGACAATACAGAGCACAGGATTTTAACTCAATATAAATACGTGACGAACATATGAACGAGTTAGAAAGAACTGATATTATACAACTTGTACAGAAACACCGAAATTTATTTTCAGACCCGAATGAAAAGTTGACTTATACAACAAAAGTAGTAGCCGATATACGTACAAATTCAGATACACCCATTTATTCCAAATCATATCCATATCCTATTAGCCTTAAACAGGAAGTAGAGCAACAAATAAATAAATTATTAGAAGACGGCATCATCAGACAATCACGATCACCATACAATTCCCCAGTATGGGTCGTCCCGAAGAAACACGAAGCATCAGGTGAAAAAAAATTCAGACTGGTAATCGATTACAGAAAACTGAATACGGTTACAATTGCAGACAGATACCCGATACCAGAGATAAATGAGGTACAGTCCCAACTAGGAGAAAACCGAGTATTTTCAGTAATCGATTTAAAAAGTGGCCTCCATCAAATTCCTCTTAAGGAATCTGACGTGGAAAAGACAGCTTTTTCAGTGAACAACGGAAAATATGAGTTCACTAGATTTCCCTTTAGCTTGAAGTACGCCCCGGCCATTTTCCAACGGACGCTAGAAGATATTCTACGACAACACATAGGCAAAATATGTTACGTATATATAGACGAAATAATAATATTTAGCAAAGACGAAGAAACGCATTCCGAACACATAGACAAATCGATAAATGCTAATTTTTCAAAAAAACAGGTCGAGTTCCTAGGATTTGTAGTTTCCTCCGATGGAATTTCTACAAACCCATCCAAAGTACAATCAATAGTAAATTTTCCTTACCCTCTTACTCTCAAAGACTTGCGATCTTTCTTAGGCTTATCCGGATATTATAGAAGATTTATCAAAGATTATGCCAAGCTAGCAAAGCCACTCACATCCTTACTTCGAGGCGAAGAAGGCAGGATGTAAAAAAATGTTTCAAAGAAAACTCACATACATCTAAATGACGAAGCTAAGGCAGCATTTAATAAAATCAAGGCTGCTTTGACTTCAAAGGACATAATTTTACAATACCCTGACTACAAGAAGGAATTTGACCTAACCACAGATGCCTCCAAATACGCAATAGGCGCTGTTTTGGAACAAAATGGTAAGCGCATAACATTCATATCAAGGACATTGAGCATACCCGAGAAGAATTATGCAGTAAACGAGAAGGAAATGCTTGCCATAATTTGGGCACTAAATTCCTTCAGAAATTATCTGAATAGCACGGCAAAAGTAAAAATCCATACGGATCATCAACCTCTCACGTAGGCTCTGAGGAACAAAAATAACAATTCAAAGTTAAAACGCTGGAAAGCAGTACTCGATGAATATAATTATGAAATCAAGTACAAACCCGGCAAATCCAATGTAGTAGCAGATACACTATCCAGACCTTTTGAAGTAAATTCCTTATCAGTTGCCACACATTCAGACGAAAGCTCATCGCACAACCTAATCCCAGCTGTAGAGGCACCCATAAATGCTTTTGAAAACCAACTTTGGATCTCAATAGGACACGAAGACAGTTATCAGTTCAAAATACCGTTCCAAACGTACCACAGACATATAATCACAAAACCAAATTTTTCTTTGGAAAACCTAATTTCACTTTTAAAACGGTACTTAAATCCTTCAGTGATAAATGGCATTTTTACCTCTGAAGAGATAATTGGAAAAATAAAAGAAATATACCCACTCCATTTTTGTAATTATAAAATCCGATATACCCAAACAAAGGTAGGAGATACTGAAAGAACACAAACCAGCGCACAGGAATAGGGATGAAAATAAAAAAACAACTCACACAAAATGTTACTTTCCTAAGATGAGAGCAAAAAAAGGAAATATAATCAAGCAATGCAAAATTTCTAAAGAAAATAAATACGCGTTTCAATAAACCCAGAGCAATACGAGAAAATATCATGACTCTCCAGAAAATACAAGCAAAAGACTTAGAATTTCACAATAAAGCACGAAGGCCATCGAAAACCTACTCTCCTGGAGAAATAATATATGTTAGAATAAACAAACGATTAGGATCTAAGCTCACAGCTAGACATAAAAAAGAGGCTGTGAAAGAAGATAAATCCAGTGTAGTAATCACCGAGAAAGGACGAACGGTACACAAAAGCAACATTGAAACCTAGTTATATTACCCCTTCCTTTTTTTCTTTTTCTTCCTCTTACAGATTTTCGTACATCTGGTGTACGCAGACTTCCAAATAATATACTACACCAACTCCCAATTAGCGACGTTTAATACAGGACTAACCAAAATTCAGACAGGAACATACAAAATAATACATAAAGTAGACATAGATGCATGCCAGAAAACATTGAATGAACTAAGCAGCATCATTAAAGCTGCGTGCATGTCGGAGCTGCGATAAGCGATAAGAGCGTCGATAAGAGCGAACCGTAGAAAATTTATACATGTAAGTGTTCATGTCGTAGCAGCGCGCGAACTCACCCTTTGCTGGCTATCATCGATAGGAGCGTAGAAATTGTAGGTCAGTAATTTCTTTGCTTTTATCGATGATGGACACGGAAGATTTAATAAGTGCAGTATTTTTAAAACCTGCAATCTGGGATCAAAAAGATCCAAACCACCAAAACACAATTTAATACAAAAAGTAAGTGCAATAATATGTTTTCATGTGTTTTATTGTAAAATTGTTACTTAAATATGAATTTAAGCTTACAGTGCATTTGTGTTGTTTTTTCCATTGTTTTTTTCAATAGTAATTTGTTGATGCTTATGAGCAGCAGAACAACAAAATTGTACCGTTTACTTTCGTTTGAGCAGGTGTTTCTTTTCGTTTGTCGCATATGCTTATTAAAACGGTTAAGTTTGTGTTATTGTGCCATTTATTTTAAAAACTCATTAAATTGGATTATGACAAAAGTATAGTTTGAATACATTGCGTATATTCTCTGCAGTTTGATTCTGTCGCCCTGCGACAGTTTGGTTTATTACTATATTTCTAGGCATTTCAGTCCAGTTTTGAGTTAAATGATGTTCAATTCCTTCTCTATCAATAATTATGTATATTATGCAGTAAGCAAATGCACTTAATTATAACGTCAGCTAAAGTTGGGGCGGTTTGAATAGATGTAGCTAAAATTCTCCCTTTGGAATAAATTATACCAAAAGCACATTCAACCGTTCTTCTCGCCCTTGACAGCCTAGCATTATAATATTCCTTGTCCGCATCTAATCTTTTTCTGCTATAAGGTTTTAATAAATTCGGTAAAAGTGGATAAGCTTCATCGCCTATAATAACAAAAGGTGCAATGATGTCAGAATTTGGTAGCGCACAGGCTTCAGGAGTTTTGAGTCTTCCGTCCGTTAAATATAAAAATAAATTCGAAGCCCTAAATGTTCCACCATCACTCTGTTTACCGTAACCACCAACATCAATGCATATAAACTTGTAATTGGCATTTACTAATGCTTGTAAAACAATAGAAAAAAAATGTTTGTAATTGTAGTACATTGTTCCAGAATGTGCAGGGCTTTGAACACGAACGTGTTTCCCGTCTATACTCCCAATGCAATTTGGGAAATCCCACAAATTTTTGAAATCGTCCGCAATTTTTAAAAAGTCACTTTCGTCTGGAACTTTCATGAGCATGGGATGAAGCACTTTCCATATAACGTTAACAACTTCTTTTACAATTTGTCCAACTGTTGAAGTTCCCATTCGAAACGAAAACGCTAGACTCCGAAATGATTGACCAGTTGATAAATATCTTAAATAAAAAAGATTTAAAAACACATTTTAACAAAAAAAATTTGCATTAAGTATTGTTTAATTTTTTATTGTAGTACCCGTAGTTCGAAATAAATGGAAAGGCCTACGTGACAAATACAGAATTACGCTGGCAAACATTTCCAAACCAAAATCTGGTTCCGCTCGATTGGCGGATTACAGAGGCTCGTGGCAATATTTTGATAACCTGCCATTTTTAAAAGATCAATTTACTGCCAGGAAATCCACCAGCAACTTACCAGTCACAGTTAAAGATGAATCTATGAATTCTTTGATGGATGAAATTTTACCTGATGATGAAAGTCAAGATTGTATTTTAAAAGAAACAAGCGAAATTGAAGTTCCAACATTATCACAGCAACCTTTAAATTCTTCTAGAAAACCAGTAAAGACAAAGCGTTCAGAAGAAGGTATTGGAAATGCATTGCTTGAAATGGAAAAGGAAAAACTTCGGTTTTTGCAAGAAAAGAGAGCAAAAAAAGATGAGGACGATGAAGATATTTGTTTTTTTTTTAAAGATTATTGGCTCATGTGAAAAGTATGTCTTCATCGGATAAAATACAATACAGGATAAAGGTATTGCAGCTGACACATGAATGGAATAAAGCAAAAACTGTGTATATCGAATATACCAATGAAAACACCTTGGCTAGTACTATACATATGTCATGACAATGCAGGAAACAATAAAAATTCTCAATCGACATCGCTTCCGATTCACAATATTCAAAATGCTTAACAGATTTTATTTACATACATACATATGTATATTATTTACCAATAAATTTGTTTTATTTATGATATATTATTTTCTTAAATTGTCTCCAATAAATTTTTTTGTACGTACCTTATGGTTAGCGTCAATCGCTCCTCTTGAAGTATTGGTCTGTTGTGGCAATTTCGCCAGCCTTGCTGCAGTCGATATGAATGTAATCGAATTTTTTGGATCCTGCCACAAGCTACAATAAAGATGATGAAATTCTCCGAAATTTCGTCTTTCTTGGTTCATAGGATGCGCCGAGTACTGACGTTTTTCCCCCTCAGTATTATGCATATGATAATATGCAGCAGTAGACGTCAACAACAAAATATTTTCTTCTTCAGAATCACTCATTTTTTAGCTGTTCACTATACAAAACTTAAATTGCAAATGCAATTTACGCTCTTATTGCAACTCTGTTATGCACACCACACAAAACTAAAACTCGACGCTATGCTCTTGTCGCTGCTCTTATCGCCGCTCTTATCGCCGCTCTTATCGCTTATCGCAGCTCCGACATGCACGCAGCCTAAGATATCACTGAAGAAAATCCCCTCCTCCCTATTCTCATTAACGAACTAAACTTGGCACAGACTTATTTAAACAGACTTAAACCAAGAAGATTTAAAAAATCAGTAGATGCCCTAGGGACAGTCTGGAAATGGATCGCTGGAAATCCCGACCACGACGACTTAGTAATTCTAGAAAACCAACTTAACAATATAATAGAAAATAACAATAAACAAGTAATAATTAACAAAGTAATTTTTGATAGAATTAATATTATAACCACAATATCAAATAAAGTAATAAAAACTTTACAAACAAACGAAGACATACGACATCATTTGGCTGTTGAGTTAAAATATAAACTAAAAATTATTAAAGAGGAAATAATTAATATAGATTACGCAATGCATTGGGCAAAGGCCGGCATCGTAAATTCATACATTTTGTCAAATGATGATCTTAGATTAATAAAATCTGTATTTGAAAGTAATAATTTTACCTTAAATAATATGGAAGACTCACTAGAACTAGCAAATATAAAAGACGCCTCAAACAATACAATGTTACTTTATATAGTCGGAATACCATTAACAAATGAGGATATTTGAGACTCAATCTTGATAAAACCAATAAAAATGAGAAAAAATATTAATAAAATCCCCTATGAGGATATAGTCACTTGTAATAATAGCAAAGTTTTTGGCGTCAAGAATAAATGTAAGGAACATAATAATATAAGAATTTGTAGCCGTAGGAATTTAATAGATATTAGTAACACTACTTGCGTCCCTCGACTACTTCGAAGATAAACCAGCAGAATGCACTATAATAAACAATCAGCACATCCCATCAGTAGAAAATATCTCACCTGACATTATACTACTAAATCAATGTAATGGCACAATAGAGATCGGCAACCAAAAGATGAATCTTACTGGATCATATGCAGTACAGTACCACAATTCTACAGTTAGTATAGACGAGCAAAAATATACCTTTAGCGAAACGTTAAGCACCAAACCACTACCCGCAATTCTGCAACCAAATCTCCCTTCAAATAGGGAAGAAGAAATCCTAAGTTTGGAAACGTTGAAAGAACTCCACAGGAACAACACCAAACACCTAAAAGCACTACATATAACCCCCACTGCAGCTTTAATCACAAATTTATCTCTTTCAATCATCAGTCTGATTTTCGTAGCAACAATAGTCATCGCATCAGTTCTAAGGGAACTTTTCAAAAGGAGACTGGTAGAGTGGTCAAGCTATAACGCAAACGTGAGTGACGCTAAAGAGTTCACAACATTCGAAATACCACAGTTAACGGAGTCAATAACCCTAGTAACAAAAATGCAGTAACCTAGTAGAACAAACGGGGAACAACATCCGCTATGCGCCGCATAAGCGGACGTTAACAAAAGTGCTGCAGCAAGAAGATTAAGGCAATATTAAGAATATGTTTAATTATAAGTTAGTCAGTTGTTAATTTGCACTCAATCAATACACAAGTATGTAAATGCATTCTTACTACAAATGTATGCACATAAGTATGTATGTACATAAGTATGGATATATGTAGTTGAATATTTGTTAGCATTCACTTTTATCCCTCCACCAGCGTGACATTCTGAAAAATCTTCAACTACTACATACAACAATAAAAAATTCATAATAGCACGCGCATATTTCTGCGAACAAATGCCGTTCATTCATAAATGCGAGCATTTCATATCCCCGCGCATGCTAATGCCCTCCTCAACAATATCTTTCGCGACGATCACAAAAATGCTAGCATCCTAAATTTTACAAACCATCGGCGGTCATTGAAAAGTCACAACATCGTAATATCAGACAATACTGTCATGTGGTACCATAGCCCAGAAACATTTGTCGCATTTTTCGTGAAGATTTTACAATTTTTGCGCAAGTGCAAATGAACATATGTAAGTTAATAAAACGAGTGGTTAAGTTTAATAAAACAAACGTTTTATATTTAATTGCGGGGCTGAGAGGGGCAGCACGACCGCATTTATTAATGTGAGAATTGAATCTAAAACTAAGTTACAATAATCTTAATATTTATACCTAGCTATGCCTGCGCTGCAACTGCATTTTGCTGCGTAGCGTCTGTAATCTGCTGCGTGGTAAATTCATGCTGCTTCGCTGTGACTGCATGCTGACGTTGAATTTAGCGGGTGGCTCTCATGTGTTGTTGTTCAATTAATGTTTACAACATTAATTTCGGTCACATTTGTGCTGACTCCGTCTGTGCCCCACATGTTTGTTTGTTGAGTAAATCATGTACTTGGTTTTACAAGTGCAGTTCGGCTGAGTCGATTGTTTGTTGATTTCCGTTCTACATAGCTGTGCGCCACTTAGCATTGTCGTCTTGCTATGCGTTTGTTGATGCGGCCGAATTTGTGATGGGTGGTCATAATTCGGGCAACATGTGCAATATTGACTTTCTTAAGTTGATTATTGATGTGGGTCAACTTAATGTAGCCAGTTTATGATTAGTGATCAAATAACGGAATATGAATGCGTTATTTGATTCTCTGGAATGCGGGTCTATTATAAGTAACTAATTTACGACATCTTGTGGAAGTGGTTGGTTTCGGGTTTTAATTTATGTTGTCTTCATGGGTGGTTCTAACGTATCGGCTTGGAGTGTTTGATATGTGACGGCGAGTCATCTGTCAAGCAGCTTGGGTGGTATTAACTTACCCTAAGTTAACTCTTCCCCTCTTAAATCGATTGTCCTCAATCGGTATTGTTGTTGTGGATAGGTTACGCTATGGTTCTTAATTGGAGAAATGGTCCTTCCATTGTTTTTGCGGTATCTTGTTTCGGTGATTGCAGTTCAGGCGATATATATAATTTTCTTTTATATTTATTGATACATATTAAAATAAAAGTTATTACAATAAAAGATAGTACAATTAATAAATCTGAACTTAAACTAATTAAATGAACACTTTTATTATTTTTAAACAATAGTTCAATGTGTTCCTGTTGATTAATTTGCTTTAAATACAATTTATTCAATTTTAGTTTAGTATCTGTTATATTTGAATTCTCCTTAATTTTTGTAATTTTATTTGGTAATATGAAAGAGTCGTACATTTTTAATATGATATTAGTATATGTTTTATTTGAAGCTATAATATTACAATTTTCGAATTTAATTAAAAAATTTCCTATTTGTTTAATTTGTTACAATTGTGAGAAATATTTAGATTAAATTTTTTAAATATTAGTATTCCTGGTAATACCTCTTTGATTTCTGTTTTTATTAATGGTTTTAAATTACAATTTGCTTCTTTAAATTTAATGATATTTTCTAAACAATTGTTGTCTAAGTTTATTAAATTTTTTTCCAGGTTATCTTGAACATTTTTACTATACAAATTATTATTTTCATCTACTAATAATTCGTATTCATTCAATACTAACGATAAATTTTTTTGGTTGGGAATGGGTTCAAAAATAATTTTGGATAGGATATTAGAGGAAAATTGGGGTATTAGTAAGGTAATAATAATATTGTCATTGTGATTGACCATTTTTGAATTTCCCTAAAGAGAGAAGAAAAAAAAAAGAAAAAAAATTTTAACTCTGTTTGATATTATTTTTATGTACTATTCTTCCTAACTGTGTTTTAATTGTAGTGTTATAATTTTCTGACACTATTTCCTTTTTATATCTAGGCGTTAATTTATTTCCTAATCTTCTATTTATCTTAACAAATATTACTTCTCCTGGAGCATATTGCTTTAATGCTGCTCTATTCTTATTGTGATAAGTTAAATCGTTTATTTGCTTATCCCTAATTTTATTTGATATTTGTAACCTATGCTTATTTAATAATTGGGGGTCGCTATTGACTCTTCTCCCAAAAAATGACTCAATTGGTTTTTCTTTTGTGGTGGAATGCACAGAGTGATTATACTCTTTGACCGATCTTTCCAGAAGTTCGTTGAAAGTTTGGTGAGTTTGATCACACTGGAGGCATCTCATAATTTCCTGTAGTGTGTAATGGAAGCGTTCCACTTGACCGTTGGAGCAACTTGTGTATGGTGCTGTTCGGTGGATTTCTATGCCGAACTCGTTCTCTATCATATAATTGATCGTTTCTGATCTGAATGACTTTTCGTTGTCCATAACTATAGTTTCTGGTACCAGAGAAAAAAGAATATCCCTCAATGGTTGTCTTATGTCCTCTGCTGCTTTTGATTTAGTGATTTTTGCAATAGCATATTTGGATAATTTATCTACTGCAGTTAAAATCAGGTGTTTTCCTATATGAAGTATATCGATATGCACTATTTGGCCTGGGAATTTAGGAATAGGCGTTGCCTGAATTTTTGGATTGGCCGGATGTCGGTCGTATTTATTTTCTTTGCATACAATGCAAGTTTTAATAATTTTCTTAATTTTATTTGCCATTGCTGGAAAATAATATTTCCTTAATAGTTGCATTTTGTTTTCCTGAGAGCTTCTATGCGCTCTGTTATGTTCTCTTATTATGAGATTTTGCTGTTCCTGATAGTTAGTTACGTCATCAACCTGAGTATTAGAAAATCTTACTTTGTATTTACTGAGATGCAGAGGGTATACCTCCTGTATCATTCCCATTATGTCCTCCTCTGCCTTGATGCAGTTTATTACCGAGGGGTTGAAATATTGCTTTAAAATCTGAGCGAGATTTTCTTGCGAATAATTTGGCTGTGATATGCTGTGTCGGTGATAGGTAGGAAAAATAATTTTAAATTTGTAATCGGTTGTAGTGCCTTTGTTCAGGAAGATTTGGTTTTTAAAAACATTTATCGGTGTCTCGACGCTATATATCAAATTATGTGATGAGCTTTCATCAGAATTTGTTGCTATTGATAGAGAGTTACTTTGGGACTCTTCAATTGATATTCTTGATAAAGCATCTGCGACAACATTTTGTTTTCCTGGCTTGTAATGTAGCTCGTATGAGTATTCCTCTAATGCTGCTTTCCATCTTTTCATTTTAGCATTATTGTTTTTGTTGCTTAGGGCATACGTAAGCGGCTGGTGGTCAGTGAATATTTGTACTTTAGCTTGACCATAAAGGTAATCCCTAAAGTGATCCACAGCCCAGATGATGGCTAGCATTTCTTTTTCGTTAGCCGCATAGTTTTCTTCGGCTCTGCTTAGAGTCCGTGAGATAAACGCTAACGGTTTTGATTCCTGAGATAATACAGCTCCTATGGCAAAATTGTTTCTTGTAATCGGGGTATGCAAGAATAACGTCTCTAGAAATGAGTGAGCGTCTTATACTGTTAAAAGCTTCAATGGCTTTATTGTCCAAGTTGATCCTCACTCTTGAGGATTTGTTTTTTGATATCCTTCCTTCTTCCCCTCTTAGAAGAGATGTCAGGGGTTTTGCTAATTTAGCATAATCTTTAATAAATTTTCGGTAGTATCCAGACATACCTAAGAAGCTGCGAAGTTCTTTCAAGGTTTTCGGTTGTGGAAAATTCGCTATTGCCTGTACTTTCGCAGGGTTGGTTTTAACACCGGATGGCGATATAACAAATCCCAAAAATTCAACCTCTTGTTTGAAAAAATGACACTTGTCCAATTGAACCTTCATGTTTGCTTCTTCTAATGTTTAAAAAATTTTTTCAATATGTTCGAGGTGCTCTTCCTCTGTTTTACTAAAAATGATTATGTCATCGATATAAACGTACGCGTATTTTCCGATGTGTTCATGCAGTATGTCATCGAGCGCTCGTTGAAAAATCGAGGGTGCGTTCTTTAATCCAAATGGCAACCGGGTAAATTCGTATTTGCCGTTGTTTATTGAAAAAGCTGTTTTCTCAATGTCAGATTCCTTTAGAGGGATCTGATGGAACCCACTTTTTAAATCTAATACCGAAAAAAATTTATTATCTCCTAAGTTAGAAATTACTTCGGATATTTCGGGTATTGGGTACCTATCGGCTGTCGTTACCGAATTCAGCTTTCGATAGTCTATTACCATGCGGTATTGTTTATTTCCCTCTGAGTCCGATTTTTTCGGAACAATCCATACTGGTGAATTGTAGGGTGACCTAGACGGTATTATGATTCCATCAGCTAGCAAGTCTTTTACTTGTCTCTCTACCTCTGGTCTGAGAGATGCTGGATATGGATATCGTTTGGAGTAAACGGCAGTATCTGTTACCGTCCTTATTTCTCCTACGACTCTTGTCGTATATGTTAATTTCTCGTTGGGTTCAGAGAATAAATCAGGACATGTATGAACCACTCTACTCATGTCAATCTTTTGTTGAGCTGATAGGTGTTCGTCCTTAATCTGTATAGTGTGAACAGATTTCGAGGGAAGCTGTTTAAGCGTTATTTTTTCCCATTTTTAAGTATCATAAAGTTTTCACTTGTGTGCACTATGGCTCCAAGATTTCTTAATGTGTCGTTGCCTAAAATCCCATCAAAGGTATTTAGGGAAGGCATCAAATAAAATTTGATTTCTTCATTAAGGTTAAACAATTTTAAATACGTGTGTTCCTCAATTTTTATATTGCCTGCCACCGATTTGGCGTGGAATGACTTTTTATTTTTTATGCTTCTTTTTACCAAGCATGGTTGAATATAGTTTTTACTAGATCCTGTATCTATTAAAAACCTTAATATTTTTCCTCTCTCCGCCCTGGCTTCGAAATAAGGGAGCGAAGAGCTCATAAAGCTAAAAAATGAACGTCCGAAATTTGTTCATCTCCTGAATTGTCGCTTTCCTTTTCCTCGGATAAGTGGAAAGTCCTTTGCGCTTTGCTGACCTGTTGATTGAAAGCTTCTGAGGGTCTTTTCCCTTGGTACTGGGTTTGCGCTGGTTTATTCATGTTATTCACTTTTCGCGAATGCATGGTTTGGTCGACCTCCATAGGTTCGGGTCGTGGTTGTGGCTTTGGTGGCCTGTGTAGTGCATTTGCATTTGCAAAGCGTGTATTCCTGTTTTGCCAATTTGGTTGCCTTGGCTGTGCGTCGTGCGCTAATTGGGGGTAAAACGCTTTTGGTTGTCCTCGTGGGACGTGTTGTTTCCTAGCACTCTGTGGTTGTTGGTAGGACTGCCTTATATTGTTGCATTGGTTTGTCCGAAAATTTTGATTGTCCAACTTTTGGCACAGATGAAAAGCTTGGGGTAAATCTGCTGGTTCTTTCATACCTAGTAGTCTTGGCAAATCCCCGTTTAACCCTCTTACAAATGAATCTAACGCTTTGTTTCGGTATGATTGCGTTAATACATTTAAAGTTTCGTTGCTCATCCCTTCGCAACCTAATTTGTTTAAGATTAATGAGAGGTGTTTGTACACCTGTTGATAGAACTCGGCTACCGGTTTGTTACCCTGCACCAATGTGGTCATTTGGTACTCTAAAGTCGACAAATCGCGTCTATCGGCATAATGCATCGATAGACATTTAGTTATTGCTGACCAATCTAATGGTGTGTTGTAAGACTCCAGCGCCATGTCGGCCTGGCCGGTAATCTTGTTTCTTATTATACTCAGCATACCATAGTATTTAGCCGTACCTTTTAATGGCTCGTATATTGTCAACATACGATCAACACTTTTCTTCCAGGAATTAAATTCTCCTGGCTTACCGGAAAATTCTTTCAGACATTTTACGACGTCTGGTATTTTATCTAAACCGCTGAGGTCTTGCCTGTGTCTTTCTTCGATTACTTGGTCTACCGTCGTAGCCAAACTAGCATTTGGGTTCAGGACATTTTGCACTACTTGCGGTCCTTGTTGTCTAAGGACATTATCTGCAATTTGGGAAATTAAAGTTGTTAAGTCACTCATGCTTAACTGTGAATTATTTTGTCCCTGAAAAGGGAGGGCATCCTGATTAAGCAATGCAGGCCTAATTAGATTATTAGGATTCGCCATTTTTCTTAATGAAATTCCTATTTTTCCTTTAAATGAAAGAGATTTTTTTTCCTTTCCCAAAACTTCCTTTTGGTAAAATACTTTTTATTTAGAAAAAATTAAAAAATTAAGAAATTTCCTAAAATAAAACTTCCTTTTCACAAAAATTTTATTTTTATATTTTGACTTTTTATTGTATATTTTGTATTTAAAAATTAAACATTACTATATCCTAGTTTATGTAAATTTTTTGGATATAGTGTTCGTTTCTCTAACTCTTTTGATTTATAGTAGTCCTCGGACGCACGAATTAAGCGAACCGTTTCTTCCTCTATATTATCCCTGTTATCGTAGTCAACATGGGTGGCTATTTTGTCCATTTTCATGAAATTGAATAAAGATTGCATAGACCTAGCTTTGTCTTCGTTACTAACACCTTTGACTACAAAAGGTTTCCTTCTGTTTTCCTCTATATCCCTTTCTACCTTCGCTACAATTGCGTCCAACCCGTCGTAGTCGAAATCGACTGGTAAAGCGTCCATTTACAACAATCACAATGTGGGGGTTAGGGGTAGTTTACAAAATATACTTAAATACAATATTGCTGTAAATATAGTGATACAATCTTAATTTCTTACTAAGTTTCAAGCGCTTGACTGCCTGGTAGAGATGTGCTGTTGTGTGGCTGGATACTTTCTCTCGCCCGTGGAGATGTTGGGGCTGCTGGAACTGCAGGAGCCGCTGGTTTGAGTTAAAGATGATTATAGTACTTTTTAGCGTACTTTTATTTTTCACTGTTTCCTTTTTTAAGGAGTACTTTTTTTTTTTAAATATTTTGCACTATACAATGTATTTCTTTTTATATATCGTAGGCTGGTACATAAGATACCACCGGTTTGCCTTAGCTACTAAGGGGCCTAGTCGATATAATCGTGATTCACTTTTTTTAATTATCACTCACAACTTTTTGCGTCGCGACACCTGATTTCTGCGGTTTTCGGGACGATTTTAGTGTTCTTTTCTTTTTTTAAAACTTTTTTATTTTTAATTCGCGATGTCTTACTTTTTGTTTTCAGACCACTTTTTTCACGTATTGCGTTTTCACTTTTAACTTTTACCGTTGCCTTACTTTTTAATTTTCAGAACTTCACCGGATTTGTTACGTTTCGAGCGCCGCGGATTTATTTATTTATCGCGAGCCTCGAGACTTTTGCTCGGACGCCAGTTAATAAAACGAGTGGTTAAGTTTAATAAAACAAACGTTTTATATTTAATTGCGGGGCTGAGAGGGGCAGCACGACCGCATTTATTAATGTGAGAATTGAATCTAAAACTAAGTTACAATAATCTTAATATTTATACCTAGCTATGCCTGCGCTGCAACTGCATTTTGCTGCGTAGCGTCTGTAATCTGCTGCGTGGTAAATTCATGCTGCTTCGCTGTGACTGCATGCTGACGTTGAATTTAGCGGGTGGCTCTCATGTGTTGTTGTTCAATTAATGTTTACAACATTAATTTCGGTCACATTTGTGCTGACTCCGTCTGTGCCCCACATGTTTGTTTGTTGAGTAAATCATGTACTTGGTTTTACAAGTGCAGTTCGGCTGAGTCGATTGTTTGTTGATTTCCGTTCTACATAGCTGTGCGCCACTTAGCATTGTCGTCTTGCTATGCGTTTGTTGATGCGGCCGAATTTGTGATGGGTGGTCATAATTCGGGCAACATGTGCAATATTGACTTTCTTAAGTTGATTATTGATGTGGGTCAACTTAATGTAGCCAGTTTATGATTAGTGATCAAATAACGGAATATGAATGCGTTATTTGATTCTCTGGAATGCGGGTCTATTATAAGTAACTAATTTACGACATCTTGTGGAAGTGGTTGGTTTCGGGTTTTAATTTATGTTGTCTTCATGGGTGGTTCTAACGTATCGGCTTGGAGTGTTTGATATGTGACGGCGAGTCATCTGTCAAGCAGCTTGGGTGGTATTAACTTACCCTAAGTTAACTCTTCCCCTCTTAAATCGATTGTCCTCAATCGGTATTGTTGTTGTGGATAGGTTACGCTATGGTTCTTAATTGGAGAAATGGTCCTTCCATTGTTTTTGCGGTATCTTGTTTCGGTGATTGCAGTTCAGGCGATATATATAATTTTCTTTTATATTTATTGATACATATTAAAATAAAAGTTATTACAATAAAAGATAGTACAATTAATAAATCTGAACTTAAACTAATTAAATGAACACTTTTATTATTTTTAAACAATAGTTCAATGTGTTCCTGTTGATTAATTTGCTTTAAATACAATTTATTCAATTTTAGTTTAGTATCTGTTATATTTGAATTCTCCTTAATTTTTGTAATTTTATTTGGTAATATGAAAGAGTCGTACATTTTTAATATGATATTAGTATATGTTTTATTTGAAGCTATAATATTACAATTTTCGAATTTAATTAAAAAATTTCCTATTTGTTTAATTTGTTACAATTGTGAGAAATATTTAGATTAAATTTTTTAAATATTAGTATTCCTGGTAATACCTCTTTGATTTCTGTTTTTATTAATGGTTTTAAATTACAATTTGCTTCTTTAAATTTAATGATATTTTCTAAACAATTGTTGTCTAAGTTTATTAAATTTTTTTCCAGGTTATCTTGAACATTTTTACTATACAAATTATTATTTTCATCTACTAATAATTCGTATTCATTCAATACTAACGATAAATTTTTTTGGTTGGGAATGGGTTCAAAAATAATTTTGGATAGGATATTAGAGGAAAATTGGGGTATTAGTAAGGTAATAATAATATTGTCATTGTGATTGACCATTTTTGAATTTCCCTAAAGAGAGAAGAAAAAAAAAAGAAAAAAAATTTTAACTCTGTTTGATATTATTTTTATGTACTATTCTTCCTAACTGTGTTTTAATTGTAGTGTTATAATTTTCTGACACTATTTCCTTTTTATATCTAGGCGTTAATTTATTTCCTAATCTTCTATTTATCTTAACAAATATTACTTCTCCTGGAGCATATTGCTTTAATGCTGCTCTATTCTTATTGTGATAAGTTAAATCGTTTATTTGCTTATCCCTAATTTTATTTGATATTTGTAACCTATGCTTATTTAATAATTGGGGGTCGCTATTGACTCTTCTCCCAAAAAATGACTCAATTGGTTTTTCTTTTGTGGTGGAATGCACAGAGTGATTATACTCTTTGACCGATCTTTCCAGAAGTTCGTTGAAAGTTTGGTGAGTTTGATCACACTGGAGGCATCTCATAATTTCCTGTAGTGTGTAATGGAAGCGTTCCACTTGACCGTTGGAGCAACTTGTGTATGGTGCTGTTCGGTGGATTTCTATGCCGAACTCGTTCTCTATCATATAATTGATCGTTTCTGATCTGAATGACTTTTCGTTGTCCATAACTATAGTTTCTGGTACCAGAGAAAAAAGAATATCCCTCAATGGTTGTCTTATGTCCTCTGCTGCTTTTGATTTAGTGATTTTTGCAATAGCATATTTGGATAATTTATCTACTGCAGTTAAAATCAGGTGTTTTCCTATATGAAGTATATCGATATGCACTATTTGGCCTGGGAATTTAGGAATAGGCGTTGCCTGAATTTTTGGATTGGCCGGATGTCGGTCGTATTTATTTTCTTTGCATACAATGCAAGTTTTAATAATTTTCTTAATTTTATTTGCCATTGCTGGAAAATAATATTTCCTTAATAGTTGCATTTTGTTTTCCTGAGAGCTTCTATGCGCTCTGTTATGTTCTCTTATTATGAGATTTTGCTGTTCCTGATAGTTAGTTACGTCATCAACCTGAGTATTAGAAAATCTTACTTTGTATTTACTGAGATGCAGAGGGTATACCTCCTGTATCATTCCCATTATGTCCTCCTCTGCCTTGATGCAGTTTATTACCGAGGGGTTGAAATATTGCTTTAAAATCTGAGCGAGATTTTCTTGCGAATAATTTGGCTGTGATATGCTGTGTCGGTGATAGGTAGGAAAAATAATTTTAAATTTGTAATCGGTTGTAGTGCCTTTGTTCAGGAAGATTTGGTTTTTAAAAACATTTATCGGTGTCTCGACGCTATATATCAAATTATGTGATGAGCTTTCATCAGAATTTGTTGCTATTGATAGAGAGTTACTTTGGGACTCTTCAATTGATATTCTTGATAAAGCATCTGCGACAACATTTTGTTTTCCTGGCTTGTAATGTAGCTCGTATGAGTATTCCTCTAATGCTGCTTTCCATCTTTTCATTTTAGCATTATTGTTTTTGTTGCTTAGGGCATACGTAAGCGGCTGGTGGTCAGTGAATATTTGTACTTTAGCTTGACCATAAAGGTAATCCCTAAAGTGATCCACAGCCCAGATGATGGCTAGCATTTCTTTTTCGTTAGCCGCATAGTTTTCTTCGGCTCTGCTTAGAGTCCGTGAGATAAACGCTAACGGTTTTGATTCCTGAGATAATACAGCTCCTATGGCAAAATTGTTTCTTGTAATCGGGGTATGCAAGAATAACGTCTCTAGAAATGAGTGAGCGTCTTATACTGTTAAAAGCTTCAATGGCTTTATTGTCCAAGTTGATCCTCACTCTTGAGGATTTGTTTTTTGATATCCTTCCTTCTTCCCCTCTTAGAAGAGATGTCAGGGGTTTTGCTAATTTAGCATAATCTTTAATAAATTTTCGGTAGTATCCAGACATACCTAAGAAGCTGCGAAGTTCTTTCAAGGTTTTCGGTTGTGGAAAATTCGCTATTGCCTGTACTTTCGCAGGGTTGGTTTTAACACCGGATGGCGATATAACAAATCCCAAAAATTCAACCTCTTGTTTGAAAAAATGACACTTGTCCAATTGAACCTTCATGTTTGCTTCTTCTAATGTTTAAAAAATTTTTTCAATATGTTCGAGGTGCTCTTCCTCTGTTTTACTAAAAATGATTATGTCATCGATATAAACGTACGCGTATTTTCCGATGTGTTCATGCAGTATGTCATCGAGCGCTCGTTGAAAAATCGAGGGTGCGTTCTTTAATCCAAATGGCAACCGGGTAAATTCGTATTTGCCGTTGTTTATTGAAAAAGCTGTTTTCTCAATGTCAGATTCCTTTAGAGGGATCTGATGGAACCCACTTTTTAAATCTAATACCGAAAAAAATTTATTATCTCCTAAGTTAGAAATTACTTCGGATATTTCGGGTATTGGGTACCTATCGGCTGTCGTTACCGAATTCAGCTTTCGATAGTCTATTACCATGCGGTATTGTTTATTTCCCTCTGAGTCCGATTTTTTCGGAACAATCCATACTGGTGAATTGTAGGGTGACCTAGACGGTATTATGATTCCATCAGCTAGCAAGTCTTTTACTTGTCTCTCTACCTCTGGTCTGAGAGATGCTGGATATGGATATCGTTTGGAGTAAACGGCAGTATCTGTTACCGTCCTTATTTCTCCTACGACTCTTGTCGTATATGTTAATTTCTCGTTGGGTTCAGAGAATAAATCAGGACATGTATGAACCACTCTACTCATGTCAATCTTTTGTTGAGCTGATAGGTGTTCGTCCTTAATCTGTATAGTGTGAACAGATTTCGAGGGAAGCTGTTTAAGCGTTATTTTTTCCCATTTTTAAGTATCATAAAGTTTTCACTTGTGTGCACTATGGCTCCAAGATTTCTTAATGTGTCGTTGCCTAAAATCCCATCAAAGGTATTTAGGGAAGGCATCAAATAAAATTTGATTTCTTCATTAAGGTTAAACAATTTTAAATACGTGTGTTCCTCAATTTTTATATTGCCTGCCACCGATTTGGCGTGGAATGACTTTTTATTTTTTATGCTTCTTTTTACCAAGCATGGTTGAATATAGTTTTTACTAGATCCTGTATCTATTAAAAACCTTAATATTTTTCCTCTCTCCGCCCTGGCTTCGAAATAAGGGAGCGAAGAGCTCATAAAGCTAAAAAATGAACGTCCGAAATTTGTTCATCTCCTGAATTGTCGCTTTCCTTTTCCTCGGATAAGTGGAAAGTCCTTTGCGCTTTGCTGACCTGTTGATTGAAAGCTTCTGAGGGTCTTTTCCCTTGGTACTGGGTTTGCGCTGGTTTATTCATGTTATTCACTTTTCGCGAATGCATGGTTTGGTCGACCTCCATAGGTTCGGGTCGTGGTTGTGGCTTTGGTGGCCTGTGTAGTGCATTTGCATTTGCAAAGCGTGTATTCCTGTTTTGCCAATTTGGTTGCCTTGGCTGTGCGTCGTGCGCTAATTGGGGGTAAAACGCTTTTGGTTGTCCTCGTGGGACGTGTTGTTTCCTAGCACTCTGTGGTTGTTGGTAGGACTGCCTTATATTGTTGCATTGGTTTGTCCGAAAATTTTGATTGTCCAACTTTTGGCACAGATGAAAAGCTTGGGGTAAATCTGCTGGTTCTTTCATACCTAGTAGTCTTGGCAAATCCCCGTTTAACCCTCTTACAAATGAATCTAACGCTTTGTTTCGGTATGATTGCGTTAATACATTTAAAGTTTCGTTGCTCATCCCTTCGCAACCTAATTTGTTTAAGATTAATGAGAGGTGTTTGTACACCTGTTGATAGAACTCGGCTACCGGTTTGTTACCCTGCACCAATGTGGTCATTTGGTACTCTAAAGTCGACAAATCGCGTCTATCGGCATAATGCATCGATAGACATTTAGTTATTGCTGACCAATCTAATGGTGTGTTGTAAGACTCCAGCGCCATGTCGGCCTGGCCGGTAATCTTGTTTCTTATTATACTCAGCATACCATAGTATTTAGCCGTACCTTTTAATGGCTCGTATATTGTCAACATACGATCAACACTTTTCTTCCAGGAATTAAATTCTCCTGGCTTACCGGAAAATTCTTTCAGACATTTTACGACGTCTGGTATTTTATCTAAACCGCTGAGGTCTTGCCTGTGTCTTTCTTCGATTACTTGTTCTACCGTCGTAGCCAAACTAGCATTTGGGTTCAGGACATTTTGCACTACTTGCGGTCCTTGTTGTCTAAGGACATTAGCTGCAATTTGGGAAATTAAAGTTGTTAAGTCACTCATGCTTAACTGTGAATTATTTTGTCCCTGAAAAGGGAGGGCATCCTGATTAAGCAATGCAGGCCTAATTAGATTATTAGGATTCGCCATTTTTCTTAATGAAATTCCTATTTTTCCTTTAAATGAAAGAGATTTTTTTTCCTTTCCCAAAACTTCCTTTTGGTAAAATACTTTTTATTTAGAAAAAATTAAAAAATTAAGAAATTTCCTAAAATAAAACTTCCTTTTCACAAAAATTTTATTTTTATATTTTGACTTTTTATTGTATATTTTGTATTTAAAAATTAAACATTACTATATCCTAGTTTATGTAAATTTTTTGGATATAGTGTTCGTTTCTCTAACTCTTTTGATTTATAGTAGTCCTCGGACGCACGAATTAAGCGAACCGTTTCTTCCTCTATATTATCCCTGTTATCGTAGTCAACATGGGTGGCTATTTTGTCCATTTTCATGAAATTGAATAAAGATTGCATAGACCTAGCTTTGTCTTCGTTACTAACACCTTTGACTACAAAAGGTTTCCTTCTGTTTTCCTCTATATCCCTTTCTACCTTCGCTACAATTGCGTCCAACCCGTCGTAGTCGAAATCGACTGGTAAAGCGTCCATTTACAACAATCACAATGTGGGGGTTAGGGGTAGTTTACAAAATATACTTAAATACAATATTGCTGTAAATATAGTGATACAATCTTAATTTCTTACTAAGTTTCAAGCGCTTGACTGCCTGGTAGAGATGTGCTGTTGTGTGGCTGGATACTTTCTCTCGCCCGTGGAGATGTTGGGGCTGCTGGAACTGCAGGAGCCGCTGGTTTGAGTTAAAGATGATTATAGTACTTTTTAGCGTACTTTTATTTTTCACTGTTTCCTTTTTTAAGGAGTACTTTTTTTTTTTAAATATTTTGCACTATACAATGTATTTCTTTTTATATATCGTAGGCTGGTACATAAGATACCACCGGTTTGCCTTAGCTACTAAGGGGCCTAGTCGATATAATCGTGATTCACTTTTTTTAATTATCACTCACAACTTTTTGCGTCGCGACACCTGATTTCTGCGGTTTTCGGGACGATTTTAGTGTTCTTTTCTTTTTTTAAAACTTTTTTATTTTTAATTCGCGATGTCTTACTTTTTGTTTTCAGACCACTTTTTTCACGTATTGCGTTTTCACTTTTAACTTTTACCGTTGCCTTACTTTTTAATTTTCAGGACTTCACCGGATTTGTTACGTTTCGAGCGCCGCGGATTTATTTATTTATCGCGAGCCTCGAGACTTTTGCTCGGACGCCAGTTAATAAAACGAGTGGTTAAGTTTAATAAAACAAACGTTTTATATTTAATTGCGGGGCTGAGAGGGGCAGCACGACCGCATTTATTAATGTGAGAATTGAATCTAAAACTAAGTTACAATAATCTTAATATTTATACCTAGCTATGCCTGCGCTGCAACTGCATTTTGCTGCGTAGCGTCTGTAATCTGCTGCGTGGTAAATTCATGCTGCTTCGCTGTGACTGCATGCTGACGTTGAATTTAGCGGGTGGCTCTCATGTGTTGTTGTTCAATTAATGTTTACAACATTAATTTCGGTCACATTTGTGCTGACTCCGTCTGTGCCCCACATGTTTGTTTGTTGAGTAAATCATGTACTTGGTTTTACAAGTGCAGTTCGGCTGAGTCGATTGTTTGTTGATTTCCGTTCTACATAGCTGTGCGCCACTTAGCATTGTCGTCTTGCTATGCGTTTGTTGATGCGGCCGAATTTGTGATGGGTGGTCATAATTCGGGCAACATGTGCAATATTGACTTTCTTAAGTTGATTATTGATGTGGGTCAACTTAATGTAGCCAGTTTATGATTAGTGATCAAATAACGGAATATGAATGCGTTATTTGATTCTCTGGAATGCGGGTCTATTATAAGTAACTAATTTACGACATCTTGTTGAAGTGGTTGGTTTCGGGTTTTAATTTATGTTGTCTTCATGGGTGGTTCTAACGTATCGGCTTGGAGTGTTTGATATGTGACGGCGAGTCATCTGTCAAGCAGCTTGGGTGGTATTAACTTACCCTAAGTTAACTTGTATGGCACATTTATGTATATATGTATGTAAATATGTCGGGTACATGTCGGTACGCAGCTTTTTCGTGCCAATTGCGCGCAGAAGCCACTACTTGTTTGGAGTGTTGACAAAACCTCTCATTTAGATCAAGAATATTTGTTTTAAAATCAATAAATTGCGATCTTTCGCAGAAACATTTAATATTCTTATTTGACTTTTACCAAGATAACCTGCTAAACTATAGGTTAGCTTGGCTATGCATTGGAATACTTGGTAGGAACATAGTAATTTTAAGCTTGATAGCAAAAAAGTGATAACTGAGTTAATTTTAGTAGTGTTATTTCGCTTTCATCTTGGATGTTGTCTGCCAAAGGGACGGGGAGCTTGCATACATATCTGTGGCAACTAATCATAACAGCTTATGTCTAAAAAGTGAGTTTTGAGATTATAAAGGTTTTGTGTCAAATAAATTTTGTTTGGTTTTCATATAAAATGTTTAGCCATAGATAAAGATACACATTTATTTAGAACAAAACTGTTAATAATTTAAAAAAAAAAACTGTTTTATTATTAAATATTCGATGTTTTGTACTTAAGATATTATGAATAAATTCATTGGCTGAAAAATATAAACCTAACTTAACTTAAGCTACTAGATATATTGAAACGAAAAATAATTGGTACTGACAGTAAGTCCAAATAGGTGCTTTAGGTTGAATTAAAAAATGCGGTAGACATGAGATAAGATGATTTTTTAAGCTTTATTAGAAATATAAGAATCAAACAAACAAATAATCCATAAAAAACACAGTTTTTATAAAATAATAAGTTAAATTAAAATTAATCCACATTTTGATATACATAATTATTATTAATTATTAATAATTATATTACCATATATAAGAAATTACTCATCATTTTCATCATTTTCAGTTAGATCAGGGTGAAAATCTAGCGATTTCACTGTACTTAAATTTATATAGAACTCTCTATATATTTCATCAACTAACGGTAGCATATCTAATAAATCTTTTTTTTTTTGTTTTCGTTAATTAGTATTGGGGACTCATAACATAGTTTTAAATCTTTAATATTCACCCTATTGGTGCCCCGCTTTACTATATTTATAAAATGGAATGGTTCTTCTTCATTGAGCGATTTTTTAAAATAAACTTTCCCAAAGTCTTTTGTAAATCTAAACCACTTGATCTCATTCCAATTACATTTTTTGCCGACATCGTCAATTTTCCGCCAAGTAAATAACTGTTTAGCAGCGTTTCCAAAATCATAAATATTGCTTTGCTGCATTTCGATAACTAAAAACGGGTTTTTCCATCCAACGGATCGAACAAATTGAAACCAATCACGAGGATGGTGTATTTTTATTAATGTTTTTTTCTTCTTTTTTTCGATTAGTGCATGGTCGCTATCACACTCCATGTGAGTGTGACCAGCACTAAGAATAGTAGTTATATTGCTGTCCATTTGCGCAAAAATTTCAAACATTGTTGCAACGTAACTATTTTTATTTTGACCTGGACAGCAATCACTATAAAAAACTACGTGTTTTGTATTAGAGTCCATATTTTGAAGATGGTTAAAAACACAGGAAGCAATCTCATTTCCTCCTCTTTTTGCTAGAGCTTCATGCCACATATAACATATTGCTTGATTGGTCTCAAGATCATGAACAGTTAAATTGAATGTCCATAATGGTCGTTTGTAAAAAGACAATGAAGTCCTCAACATTGGTGTTGGCAGGCATTGCTGAAGATCAAAACAAAACAACTTAAGTGAAGCATCATTCATAGCTTTTGCCTTATCAACTTTCTTCGCGTCATATGCTTGTTGTGCTTCACTAAGATGATGTGCTTGTTCTGCTTTTAGAGAATCAGCCTCTTCAGGTGTAGCAACTGTTACCTTATGTTCAAGTAAGTCGCATTTGTGGCAAGTATCAAGCTTGGGTTTTTTAAATTTCAATCCCATTTGATTAAACAGCCTCGAAAATGTTGTTAACGCCACAGAATGGTCGTATTTCTCGCAATATAAGCGATGCATTGCTGCCACCGATAGATCACTTGGAAGGTAACGTAATGATGTATCACGACGACTATAGTGCGACTCGTATGATGGAAAACTGTTAATGAATTCAATAATTTCGTTTTGCTTATTAGATGATAATTTTCTGCCATTTTTGTGTCTCCCACGCATATCTGTAAATCCAGTTCCCTCAATTTTTGCTTTAACAACTGATTTTATGAACTGTTCTGACTCGCACAAAGTAAATCTAAAATAGTTGTAAGAATAATCTCTTCTTCTTGGATTTACAGCAGACTTAAACCGCTTAATAGTTTTAGTAGTCTGCAGTTCAATCAACGCAGCAACAGCTGCTCTGCGCAAACGATATGACCCGTGTGTCCAATAAGCCTTGTGTATTTCTTTTTGCTGGTCATAAGATATTTTAGAAGCGCAGTTTTTCCTGCAAGCTTCCAATTTACGCAATACACGCGTGGAAATTAATTTGCCGGACTTTGAAATGTAAGATTTCCCCTCGTTTCTCAGCTGCTTTGCAAGTTTCCTTGACGATACTGCATTATTCGCAGTGATGTGTTTTCCTAAATTTAAATTTTTAATACATAATTTCAAGCAATAAATGTGTAAGATCACAAAACTATTTACAATATCATGGTTAGTATCACTTAAAATTGAATTCTGATCAACATCATCTTCATCTGCCGTATAATCAATATCGTCTTCATCTGCCGTATAATCAACATCATCTTCATCAACGGTGTTATCAGCAACTACTTCATTTTCACAAGAATTAGCAACTGCTGCATTTGCCGTATTATTAGTATTGAGCTCGATATTCGTATTATTGTCAGTACATAAAGTATCAATAAATACAACTTGTATTTCAGTATTATTATCAGCACATGTATTATCACTTAATAAAGCATTCAATAACTCTGAAGAAACACTTTCGTTAAAAATATTATCCATTTTTCTACGACACTACTCGCGCCAGCACTGTCTACAAACTGAACACAACAACTTATGTTTGCAAAAAAATTCCGTAAGCACACACTAAAAACAACCTACATGCAGTTAAAGTACTGTTATATTTCAACGGCACTTTAACATAATAGCCTTAGTAGAGTTAAGATGTTTTGCAAAAATGAAGATTTCAAATATCGTAAAAATTAAATTTTGTTATAAGAACGTAGGTTCACTTAAGTAGACCAAATTAAAGCAGGTCGTTGTAATATAAGAACTTAGTTAAATATAAGTGGTTTTTTTATGAGCTATAATTTGAATCGGCTGTTAGTTATTCAACTTAAGTGTGTATAAGTTTTAATGCACAAACATTTTAATATTGATTAAACTACCTTTAACAAAAATTTAGTGGAATTAAGATGTTGTGGCTAATGTATTATTTTCCAAAAAGACTTAAGTTAAAATGTTAATGCGTATAACTTCATCAAAAATAACATTTTGTAATTAAAATTTGGCTGAGTGCTAGAACATGAAGAGGAGAATTAAAATATGTAATAAAATCAAAAAGCACTTATGTCGACTTAAGCCGTTATTATTTGTTGCCACAGATATGTATGTACGATTGTATTTGTTTATGTAAGCAAGTGCTTATAAGCCTAGTTGCCTTGTTTTTTAGAGCAAAGTAGATACATTTTTTGCTCCCGTATGAAGTTACTATTAGTAGAAAAGAGATAAAATATCACATCTACAAGGGGAAGTACTCATATTTTTCCCATGGCCTGAACAAAAATGAATACTTTAATAAACACTTTCGTAATTAGTGATAATGATAAAATGAGCACTTATATGATACTCAGCTGTCTTGCAGGGTATATGCATGATTATAGAAATGATTTTTATCAACATCCATACATGCTTGGAATTGCCTAAGTGATCGACAATTTTACATATCTTACCAACATTTATTTCAATTCTTAAGCACACTTTATGAATAGAAATGATCATTTTAATTGAAAATAATGGTTATTTTTAATTTTTTAACTTTATTTTAATTTGTTTCCAATTTGATTTATTTAGTTTTACATCTTTGAAAATTTTATTAACTTAAAATTTCCTGCAACGAAAGGAAAAAAGGTTGAAACGAAAAAAGCACAAAAATATTACATATTAGATATGTGCTGTTATTTTACCTGCTTTTTAAAACATAAAATAATGCATCGTGATTATGTTAAATGTTTTAAAAAGCTAGGCTATGATGCATATGTAGGAAATATTTAAAAAAAAGCTAACAAAATTCGACGCGCTCGCAAAAAATTCTCATTTAAAATTCTGATAACAAATCAATTGGTAAAATGACCAATCAAAACAAAAATGAAAGTTTAGACAAAAAACACCTGCAACCCCATATGGTACCTAATAACATACATACTTTACATTCACTCTCTCTAAAATTGTATTTTCGTTCAACCGCTGATAACTTTTGCTGAGGGGTGGTGGAAATTATCTGGTAGTGGGATAAGCCCACGATGCAGAGAAAAGAAGGTGACGACAAAAGCACTTCCATTACTTCGTACTTGCCTCGTTTGAAGGATTTTTACAAAAATTTAAGCACAGAACAATAAATATGAAGTGGAGAGCTTTGTATTTTAGCAGTTTCAGTGGAAATAAAGCGCCCAAGTGCAGTTATCACCTTCCTTTTGTTTCGCTATTCCTGTGGCAGCAACCGGTGTGACGTGTACACTGCCGGCGTTGTCGTAATCTGGTTTTCTACCATTATTGGGATAAGCCAAAAAATAAAGTTCCCCTCAAATCCGCAGTACGAGTCTAATATAAGTTATCTGCCAATACACTCTCACTTTTAGAACTTGACCGTCGTCTTGATATCAATTTATTTATAGAACTATACAAAAGGCATTAAGTTCTATGGAACATGAATCTTATGTCGTATCGAAGGAATGATATCAAAGCAGAAGCTTATGAATCTGCTGAAATGAAAATGTATGTAGAAAATGTGTGTGTTATTTATTTCTTACAAAACTTTCAACCAAGCGCGACATTTAGGTTGTTTCCGCGACGACGGCATCTTGAGAAATAAAATTGACTATCAAGTTCCTTGCAGCCTAAGTAGGGTAAGTGAAAAGCTGATTGAAAGTTGATCTGAGTTGTAAACCATAATACAAATTTTACAAATAAAACTGAATTATCACTAGAGTTGTGAACCGTAATAGAGCATAATAGTTTAATAAATACTCGTATGTGCTACGAAGGCTTTTATAAAGGGTTGTTAAATTTTAAGGGCCGATGTTGATTTTGATTAAAATACAAATTATTCTGGAAATTATTGTAATTTCTTTTTATTATGATAATTAGGTGTGGCTCAATTATGTATGGAACAAAATATCGGCCAAATGTCCGCCGCGACCTCGGCGGCACACCTCCATCCGATGGTCCAAATTTTCCATGACGCTGAGGCATAATTGAGGTTCTATGCCGTTAATGTGCTGCGTTACCTCATCCTTTAGCTCTTGAATTGTTGCTGGCTTATCGACGTACACCTTTTCTTTCAAATAACCCCAAAGAAAGTAGTCCAACGGTGTCAAATCACATGATATTGGTGGCCAATTGACATCGCCACCCCGTGAGATAACACGGCCATTGAATTTGTCGTGCAAAAGAGCCATTGTTTCGCTGTGTGGCATGTGGCAAGTGGCACCATCCTGTTGGAACTACATATTGTCCACATCCGTATGTTCGAATTCGGGCCATAAAAAGTTCGTTATCATCTCACGATAGCGAACACCAGTCACAGTAACTGCCTGACCGGTCTCATTGTGGAAAAAATACGGCCCGATGATGCCGCCAGTCCCATAAACCGCACCAAACAGTCACTCTTTGTGAGAGCATTGGTTTTTTGACAATCACTCTTGGATTATCATTCGCCCGAATGCGGCAATTCTGCTTATTGACGAATCCACTGAGGTGAAAATGTGACTCATCACTGAAGATGATTTTCTTCGAAAATGCACGATGTGCATTTTGATTTGAACGCCCATTTTCATAATAAGCCTGAATAACTCTAACACGTTGCTCGATTGTGTATCTTTCCATGTTCAAATTGAGTTAGTCTGAAATTGAGAAATGTCAAATGAAATGCAGAAAAAAACTTGACGTTTAGGTGTGGTTCACATTCAACATCGGCCCTTAAAATTTAACCATCCTTTAGTTGAGGTCCACCGGGTGTTCAAGCAGCCATCGTCTGCTTAGCCTGGTGGCTGTTTCCACTTGTAGCTCAGCTTTAATCGTGCTTAAAACGGTGGCTACTTTCGCTTGTAACTGACCGGACAATAATCACAGAAGCACAACAAAGGTATTTACATGCAGATGATCATGGTATCCAGGAATACGAGCCAACAAGTACCACAAAGGTAGTTGTTTTTGTAGCAGCATCAGGTTATAGGGAATGTTGCTGAAGTGACAGTCCTTAGCCGGATCG
Organism: Anomoia purmunda; assembly: GCA_951828415.1. Classification (NCBI taxonomy): domain Eukaryota; kingdom Metazoa; phylum Arthropoda; class Insecta; order Diptera; family Tephritidae; genus Anomoia; species Anomoia purmunda. The sequence goes on from OX639998.1 coordinate 43,759,209, forward strand.
CTTCATTGAACACCATAGACACATTAGTTTTCCTACAAAATCAAAAGTAATTAATGTTTTTATTAACCCGTATATACCTTTTATACATTCCAATGACAGTCGGTTCTACGGTACTCGAACGTCCCGGAATTATATATTATGTATCTGATTTAGGAAAATCTACCAGCAAAAAACCTACGAAATGTTAAATTTTTGTATTGTGTAGTTACTATTAATGATATACTCTTACCAAAAATTGTATACCAATCCAATTGGAGAATATCTAATATTAGCTGGTTGTCAGACATGCTACATCTCAGCTTGAAATTACCAGTGATTTTGCATATACGCGCAGCCAACATCTCAATCGATCGATGGCGACGATCGTTAAGAAGGTGGCACATATGTAGGATTATCCGTGTGAGAAATTGTAATGGGGAAAAATGTTGTGAATTCTTTTAGAATGTTATCCCAGGGATTTGCTCTTGAACAAGCACCGGGAGGTGCTTGCTGTTAAAGTCGCCACAGAATATTACTTCTTCCTTTGTATTAAAGAGTATTTTTTTAGTAATTTTTACATAGCTTACAGAGATCATGTGATGGTGAACCACCAGGAAAATATACACTATATAACTGAATGATTTTGTTATCGTTGTAGTTTATTTCAATCCCCACATTTTCAATTATTTCGGTATTTAAATTACGGATTTCGTTAAAGCCACCAGCTTTTTTGATCAGAATGGCAACTCCGCCTCCTAATGATGTTGTTCTATCATTACGGTACGCAAGAAAAGTTCGGATGGTATAGCTTATTCGTGCTCTTAAGCCAAGTTTCAGAGAGTAAACAAGTGTCAATATCACTTTTACATAAAAAGTCAAATAGTTCGACATACTTATTTCGGTCGTTTCTACAGTTCCAAAAAATTATGGATAGTTGAGAGACTACCATTATTTATATATCACCTCTGTTTTAACATTGCTTAAGCTTAGTAATTACTTCAACTGCTAATTGCGTAATTTCCTAGTAAGAAAACAGGTTTTCTTTCGGCTCATTGTTGTGTGCTGGAGAGCGGGCTCCATCGAAATGTAGTTGTTAAGGCGGACGGAAATCTTTGCCTGCTTTCCAGTAAGCGAAGCATGTTGAGTAGTGGAAATTTGATCTTCGGGAAATTGGACCTTAATGTGAGTTCGCTTAGAAGTCTGAGCTACAGATACAGAACTGATTGAGCCTTGTTTGTTGAATTTTTCTTTAATTTTAGCAAATTTGCGCGATTTGGACAGTCAATATCAGTCTACTTGTGGTTGTTGTTACAGTTGGCACAACGGACTTTGTCTTGAGGAACGCAGTTTCTCGTCTTGTATTTGCCGGCACAATTAGCGCACTTTGTTTTGCATTGTATTTTTTTTCTTTGCCTTTCGTTGGAAGTCCTAAAGACCACTGGTTCTAAAAACTGATTTAACATTTTGACGAAGATCATGCAGCCTTACTGTTTCATTTTCGAAAACTATATACATAAATAGTGTCCTCATAAGTATTATTGAATTGCCTTGTAACTACTTTAACGTCCTTGCACTTTAAGCCGAGCAAGGTTAACTCAGCTTTGACTTCGTCAGCATTTTTATTTTCGAGTCCGTACAAAACGACTTTGAACACGCGATCATTCTTTGAGTCGTGTGTGAAAAGGGGAATATTTTCCTCTTTAAATATATTTATACCCGAGCGCACTAGTGGCTGGGTTATTAGAACTTTGTTCACCTAACGGTTGTTTGTAACAGCATAAAATAACCCAGATTGATATAGATATATACATATATACCAAAACTCTTAGAATTAATAGCGAATTTGATTAAGCCATGTCTGTCTGTCCGTCCGTCCGTCAGTCGTTAAAGTCGAGTAAATATTGAGCCCAAGCTACTTTGGTATTGCAAATGGGCGATATCGGACAACAACCACTCCCACATAACGGTATTTGTTTTCTTTTGGAAAATGGGCGTCGCCCCGCTCACTTTATAAAAAAGTCTTATATCTGCGAAACTATTTGACGGAACTGTACTTTAAAAACGGACAAAACCCACGGCCGCCTTTCATATAACGGTAATTTACCGAAATCTTAAAAAACGCGATAATTAGGTCAGCATTGAAGACAATTCGCTCAAATTTAATGTGAAGGACGAGTCTACACTTACAAATACACCGAATCAAAAATTTGGAAATGTGCGTGGCACCGCCCACTCAAGAGCAAGAGTTTGGTTAAATTTAATATGTAGCATGAGGTTGCACAAGCAAATAAACGGAATAAAAAAGTTGAAAATAGGAATGGCACCACCCACTTTCGAACAACCACGTATATCTCAAAAACTATACCACCAAATTGGGTGCACATATTGCATATCAAGTCACTAAGAAAAGTTTCGAAAATTATACAAATCATTATACCATGCTCACCTCTCATACGACGGTAAAAACACCCTGATATGTATTAACTATGCAACGTAATTTGCTCAAATTTAATAGACAAGATTAATTAAGAAATACATGGAATCATAAATATTACGAATCGCCGTGGTATCACCCACTGCAGCGGAAATTAGTATAACTCCGAAACTTCGTTGTCAAATTCTACCACAACACGTGCGCTTTGCATTTCTAGTCAGCAGGCACAATTTCGAAAAATATAGAAATCAGACTAAAGCCACGCTCACCTCTCATATAACGGTAATTTACAACAAATCAAAATATTCAATATTTTACTAAATCATGTCGCGCATGCTTTTAAGTTTGGTATAAAGAATTTAACTGGGGAAAGAAAAAATTAAATTCATACTAATTTCCTTTTTTAATTAAATCCATAAACGTCATTCAAGATTTCAAAATTTTGTTACATTAGCAAACCCGGCTTGCCATGATGCGCCAATAAAGACATTTTTGGTAGATATTGAGCTTGCTTTTGAGCTTAAAATATACTTTAAGCCTTGCTCTGAAGGAAATATGTATGTATAGAATTTTAATAACTGCCTCAAATAGCTGAAAAGATGTTGTGAATAATACTTACATAAGGCCCGTTCTTTTGTACCTTAGTTGCAAAAAAACACTCCAACTCGGATAAAATTTCCTTTTAGTTACTTCACAACACTGGCAATATCTGTCATTAAACATATGATTTGTTTAGTGAAATTTTAAAGAAGCAAAAAAAAATGAGCAATTCTGAGGATTCTGTGGTAAGTTATTAAATTTATTTAAAAACATTAAATAAATGCATTAAATAACCTTTTACTTTGTAGATGGTGTCTTTGTACACGGGTGAGCATTGCGAATCACATCGCAATAGAGAGATGCAAGAAGTACTAGAAGTATTGGAAACGATGTATGCAAGCTCCAACTCTTCTAAAGACTCGTAGAGTGAAAAACAAGGCACATGAGAAGTGCTCCAATTTTGAAGGTACACTCGATGCAATTAGTGAGGCAGATTTCAAAATGCACATGAGGCTAAGACGCCAAACGGTGGAGTATCTAACAAGTAATAACAAAATGTGTGCAAAAGAAATGCATAAACTTAATACTATTTTATTTTCAGTGAAGTATTCGGAGTCTTAACTGCGTACCTGCCACATCTGGTGGTGGTAGAACGCGTATATTACCACAAAAAATCCGTGTATATGTACATTTGGTATGTAAGCAATACAGTGGCATTTAGGCAACTAGCAAATATGTATGTGCGATATCAACGATGTGAGTGATGAAAATACGTTTGCACTTGATGAAGGTTTTGAAGAATGAAACCAAGACGCAGCCCTTGACAGAAGGCAAACCCTTTTTAATTATTTAAGACAACAAAATATTATTTAAAAATTTCACTGCATATAAATATATATTTATGTCTTTGAATTCACTAATAAAAATATTTACAAGAATTCATTGCATTTCATTCAACTTAAAATCTATAAAACGAAAACAAATTCACAAGGAGTATCACATATAAAATTCAATTCAGATCACTTCTTATTCTAATTACAAATAAAATAACAAACCAAAAGCAAATTTAAAAAAAAACCAGTTTCAGTGAAAACATTTTAGTGAAGTTTTTGCAATGTTTTTGATGTAAATTCTTCGCGCTCGCTTTTATAAAACCCTTGTACATTGTACAGCAAAACGTTACCGATGTTTTTTGAAAAATTGTTAAGTTGATGCTCTTCCGCTTGTACACGGGTTTTATAAAAACGAGCACAAAAATTCACTACAAGGTTTTCACTGAAACTCACTGTTACGTTTGAAAAAGCTGTTGCTAGACAGAGTAATTTCTGTTAGCTATTTTTTCCAGACAGCGCATTTGCCGAAACTGTTTCAAACGGTCTGTAACCTACATGAACCCCTCCATATAGGGGGCAAATTACGGGCTGGCGTCAGTTCTGCTGTTGTTGTCCAAGCACAGCGGCATTCTTTCAAAGTCCTGAAGTGGATTAATAAATATAATTTGTTCAAACACATACTTATTTCTTGAACCTACCGTGATCGCCATTGACACCATGTCTTCCAACACGTTCGCGTAGGCCAACCTCTTTCTTTTTCGGTGCTCCAACTCCGCTTTCCGGGCGAGGTAGCATCTCGAATACTCAATTGTCTTCTCACATGGCCATCTCTTGCGCCTTTTTTCTTGCATTCTGAAATAAAAATCATGTTTTAATTCATAATTTTATGTGAAATATACGAAGCGCAAATTTTTCTTACCCTTGTTCCATTTTTATTTGTTTTGTTTATGTATCCAACTAAGTGCGCAGAAAGGAGAGTATGAAAAAAGTACGGTTAAGTATCAAAAGCTGTTCCAATTTGCCAAATTCCCGCGAATGCAAGAAAAGTTCATTTTCATTTTCGGACCGGTCAGAAAATGAAATAACCAATATATCAAGTGAAGAAAAAGGCAAGAAAATAAACTTGCGGCAAATCAAAAATAATGTGTGTGCTGAAGTAGAATTTATGTATGTATATCGGCATTCAAAATTGTTTTGAATCCGAATCTGTTCAATGTTTAAAAGAAAAAAGTAAAATTTTAATAGACGAGAGAGTGGTCAACTTCAAATTATTTCAAAGTTCAAGGAAAGTTTTATGGCCCATTTTCGGATCAATTAATGGATTTCCAAACGGAAATCCGCTTGCTATTGCTTGCTTCTCAAGAAAACAGATGTCAGTTAACGTAAATGAGTTTATGAAACAGTTTTGTGACGAAGTGATTTATTTGAGAGAAAATGGCTTAAAAGTAGGTCTATTTAACGCGACTATAAAAAACTTAAACGTACGTTTGTTTGCTTGTGTTTCCTCTTCTCGCGCTTTTGTAACTTATGTTCAAGAATGATAGAATACAAGATTGCGCCTTCCCGCGGTGAAATGACAGATCTCGCCTTTAGTAAACAAGAATACGGGAGAGAGAAAATTGAACAACTTCCAATATTTCATTGAAAAACGTGTTCTAATTGTTCTAAAGTGTAAAAGTATGAATTTATAGGCAGACATTTAATAAATAAATTCGCAAAATACTAAAAAAAAAGTGTCTCTTTTTCTTAATTTGTGAAAAAAGCTTTGTCTAGTTGAAGTTGAGAATTGTCAAACCCGGCAAAACCAAAGTAGCGGTACTTCTAAAGGCGTCACCTTCAGTATTCAGTACACCATGACTTATGTTCAAAAGCACAACGGAAAGAATAGCTGCCCGAAATGCTGCCAAATGAGCAGCTATTCAAATATAATATAAGAATAATATATAATAATGATATATATATATAAGATTAATAGAAATAAGTTATTTACTGGGTCTAATAATATGCAATTTTTAAAAGAAGAAAATGTATTAGAAGTAGCGAATTTTGGTATGGTTTCCCAATTTTCTCCAAATCCGCTCACCTCGTCGATTTAAGAGCCGAAGGGATGAAAACTTTAAATTAGTTTCCGCTTGTGTGCCAGCAGAATTCGGGGGAGTGTGCAGAAATTTTGATGATGTCGCAAATTGGAAATCTACCGAATAGAGACAATTTTTGTTTTATACAGGTGTATCTTCCAAAAAAAATATATACTATTTACACCTTAGCATGAACTTTTATAGTATTAATTCGGTGCACCATTGTCATCACAACAGCCTCGTTCCGTTGCTGACTTCGCACTGACTCTCCCGCTCGAACATCCTCCAGCCTTGAGACTCGATATATGCCGAGGCTCAACAGGTTCTGCTGGTGATGGCCAAGGGACTTGTAATAGGCGGTTAACGCTGCCTGAATGTAGTTTTGCCACTCGTCCCATTTTCCTCCTAGGTCGTTCACGTTTAGGTTTTATCTTGTTTACCACCGTTGAGATGATTTTCAAACTCTGAGGATCTGCGTTATGGACACATAACGGACGCGAATCGAGACCAGTATCGATCCCTGTATAGCTTCGAGGGTTAACAGGCGAGCACCGATAACACAACGCAGATGGTATTTAGCAGACTGAACCTAAGCCTCCCAAAAGTATATTTGCGATGCAGATGGGGTTATGTAATGGCAGTCGGGTTACCACACTGATAACAAACTTCCAGAATTCTGACTAATTTGTTTCACCAATGTTAAGAGTCGTTGTCTAATTATCGGCTGATTGGATCCGATACAGTTCCAAGAGGACCGAAGCTGAATTTGTGAAGTGTTATCACCTGTCTGTGAGGAAAGTTTATACGACTGTAGTCCTTGGAGAATCGTCACCCGCAAGGATCTAGTGGTAATTGCTGAAGATGGCAATCACGTTCTGCATCGGTTAAACTCCTACACCAAGGCCTAACTGCATTGGAACTTTTGCTGGCTGATCAAAAGTTGGGTGCGCCAAATGATGAAATCTATCTCGTGACCAGCATCGTTTATACATGAAATAGATTCGTCGCAGACATCATATGTTACTCAATAGCAGAGAATTCTCCTTCGACGCGGCAATAATAAATTTGACCATCTAAATACAATGTTTCGCTGATTAGCTTCACCTGTGCGGCTGCGTGGTGGTAGATTTCAGAAATACCCTAAACAGGGTTTCCCTTCATTTCCTAACTGCTACACATTTCACAGATCATCGACGAAATGCCTGCGATGCACAGGTTGCGTGGCATGTTTCAGTAAACCAACTCGCTGCTCTGACTTTTAATCCACGAATAGAAATCGTTTTGCAAAGGGTGGGATGCCCCATTTCCCTCTGCCTACGAAACCCTATGCATACTGCTACACATATGTACATATACATATATGTGTAGAAGTCTGGGAGGAGTTTTGAATGACCTATGCAGTAAATATGCCGCAGCAATCAAAATTCCACAAAAAGGGTATGCAAGGATCGATTATTTGCAAGACTCCACGCTGCTAAATATGAGCTTCCAATGATCTTCCACAGTTCGCCCACTGAAACACGTGCCCCATTATATGCCGCGATTTTTGAGCTACCTATTTAAAAGTTTCCCAAGCTGTGGTAAGTATTTAAAGTATACCTTCCTGACATGAATGCGCTCCCCTCCAGCAATGTTGATGCCACCCGGCTCACAATCATCTGAATTTGAGATGCAATTAATCTACATATATCGTACCAAATGTGGCTACTGACTTCGACACTCAGAGATGCCGCACTGACTATACTTGCCAAGTTTGCTCCTGCGCCCTTCATGCCTGCTGCTTGGCTCTCGTTTCGTTACGTGTTGTACAGCACCTAAAACATTGTCTCAAAAACCCAAGAGTTTATGATATTCTACTCATAACTATTGCCCAAATTTACTGAAAACTGTCGCGCACCCCGCTGCAGAATCCATCAGGCTGGCGTGGCTCAGTTATAAACCCACCATCGCTACGAAAGTACTTCTCATATTCGTCTTCTTCTTCCAGCTGCTTTTCTGTTTTTCTCACTAGCGCCAGCTGGAGACAAAAGGGGAAGTGCTCGTAGCTACTTCTCTTTGGGCTTGGGCACCCACCCCATTGCGAGTGGTCGTCATCACATAAAGTAGATCTCGTCCGAGACTTCTTGAAATTTTTCATTGGCTATAGTTTTCTTCGTGGTGGGTCCCAAACCCAGCGCAGAACCAGAATTTGGCGAGCAGCCTGCTCCAAGTCAGACGCCCTCTTGTAGCCGCATCTAATGGTGAACAGACGCTGCTGACTTTAGTGGGCTCTTAAACCGAGTATGTCGGAGTGGCTCCACTAAAGCTCCCCCTATTTCTGCCGTGACCTACGGCTCCGTCCGGGTTGGTTACCGTATCTAGCACAAGGGTTGCTCACGTTGCCCAGACTGGACGAACGTGGACGTAACTGTCGGGATTAGCTATAGTCGCTCAACTGTAACTGCATGCCACTCTAGCATTATTTCGTAAAACGGCCATAAGTCATAGGAGTTTTCTTTAATTTTGTATATCCCCATAAGGATACTGGTGTATAGTCGCTGGTCTACCTGCCATGACTACTAATATGTCACCTTGTATTTTGTATAGCTACTAACCTCAGTATAGAGAAATGGCAAGTAACTTTGAAAATTATTGGAAACTCGGCTCAAATATGCAAGACCATTAATGTAAACAAATCTCAAAACTGCCGTAAAATTTCGTTAAACATACTATACTTACTTAATTGGCGCTATAACCGCTTAAGGGATTTTGGCCGAACTTCTCCTACAATTTGTGGTGCGCGTCTTGTTGTTGTAACACAAATTGAGGGTCCTACAGTGTTACGCCCCAGCAAAAGTCAAATTGGGCGAGATTTTTTGTTAGAGGATCGATGAGAGTGATGCAACTTCTTTGAAATCACCGTTCTTTGCTACACGTCCAATAGTTTTTGTTTAGTTACGGTGGCAGCACGGCAATCGTGATTTGCAATTACTTGTGATTTGTGAGTCTCCGCTTCAGCGGTGGAAAATTTGATGGAAATAAATAAATATATTGCGGTATAAAAAGTAATTTCCAGGTAAGTACTGTATTATGCAATTAAAAATGGAAAGAGGTACTTTTATAATCAACTAAGTGCGCAGAAAGGAGAGTGTGAAAAAAGTACGGTTAAGTATCAAAAGCTGTTCCAATTTGCCAAATTCCCGCGAATGCAAGAAAAGTTCATTTTCATTTTCGGACCGGTCAGAAAATGAAATAACCAATATATCAAGTGAAGAAAAAGGCAAGAAAATAAACTTGTGGCAAATCAAAAATAATGTGTGTGCTGAAGTAGAATTTATGTATGTATATCGGCATTCAAAATTGTTTTGAATCCGAATCTGTTCAATGTTTAAAAGAAAAAAGTAAAATTTTAATAGACGAGAGAGTTGTCAACTTCAAATTATTTCAAAGTTCAAGGAAAGTTTTATGGCCCATTTTCGGATCAATTAATGGATTTCCAAACGGAAATCCGCTTGCTATTGCTTGCTTCTCAAGAAAACAGATGTCAGTTAACGTAAATGAGTTTATGAAACAGTTTTGTGACGAAGTGATTTATTTGAGAGAAAATGGCTTAAAAGTAGGTCTATTTAACGCGACTATAAAAAACTTAAACGTACGTGTGTTTGCTTGTGTTTCCTCTTCTCGCGCTTTTGTAACTTATGTTCAAAAGCACAACGGAAAGAATAGCTGCCCGAAATGCTGCCAAATGAGCAGCTATTCAAATATAATATAAGAATAATATATAATAATGATATATATGTATATATAAGAATAATAGAAATAAGTTATTTACTGGGTCTAATAATATGCAATTTTTAAAAGAAGAAAATGTATTAGAAGTAGCGAATTTTGGTATGGTTTCCCAATTTTCTCCAAATCCGCTCACCTCGTCGATTTAAGAGCCGAAGGGATGAAAACTTTAAATTAGTTTCCGCTTGTGTGCCAGCCGAATTCGGGGGAGTGTGCAGAAATTTTGATGATGTCGCAAATTGGAAATCTACCGAATAGAGACAATTTTTGTTTTATACAGGTGTATCTTCCAAAAAAAAATATATACTATTTACACCTTAGCATGAACTTTTATAGTATTAATTCGGTGCACCATTGTCATCACAACAGCCTCGTTCCGATGCTGACTTCGCACTGACTCTCCCGCCTTGAGACTCGATATATGCCGAGGCTCAACAGGTTCTGCTGGTGATGGCCAAGGGACTTGTAATAGGCGGTTAACGCTGCCTGAATGTAGTTTTGCCACTCGTCCCATTTTCCTCCTAGGTCGTTCACGTTCAGGTTTTATCTTGTTTACCACCGTTGAGATGATTTTCAAACTCTGAGGATCTGCGTTATGGACACATAACGGACGCGAATCGAGACCAGTATCGATCCCTGTATAGCTTCGAGGGTTAACAGGCGAGCACCGATAACACAACGCAGATGGTATTTAGCAGACTGAACCTAAGCCTCCCAAAGGTATATTTGCGATGCAGATGGGGTTATGTAATGGCAGTCGGGCTACCACACTGATAACAAACTTCCAGAATTCTGACTAATTTGTTTCACCAATGTTAAGAGTCGTTGTCTAGTTATCGGCTGATTGGATCCGATACAGTTCCAAGAGGACCGAAGCTGAATTTGTGAAGTGTTATCACCTGTCTGTGAGGAAAGTTTATACGACTGTAGTCCTTGGAGAATCGTCACCCGCAAGGATCTAGTGGTAACTGCTGAAGATGGCAATCACGTTCTGCATCGGTTAAAATCCTACACCAAGGCCTAACTGCATTGGAACTTTTGCTGGCTGATCAAAAGTTGGGTGCGCCAAATGATGAAATCTATCTCGTGACCAGCATCGTTTATACATGAAATGGATTCGTCGCAGACATCATATGTTACTCAATAGCAGAGAATTCTCCTTCGACGCGGCAATAATAAATTTGACCATCTAAATACAATGTTTCGCTGATCAGCTTCACCTGTGCGGCTGCGTGGTGGTAGATTTCAGAAATACCCTAAACAGGGTTTTCCTTCATTTCCTAACTGCTACACATTTCACAGATCATCGACGAAATGCCTGCGATGCACAGGTTGCGTGGCATGTTTCAGTAAACCAACTCGCTGCTCTGACTTTTAATCCACGAATAGAAATCGTTTTGCAAAGGGTGGGATGCCCCATTTCCCTCTGCCTACGAAACCCTATGCATACTGCTACACATATGTATACATATATTTGTAGAAGTCTGGGAGGAGTTTTGAATGACCTATGCAGTAAATATGCCGCAGAACTGAATGTATTTGCGATGGTCGCGGCGAATTATAGCGAGCAATCAAAATTCCACAAAAAAGGTATGCAAGGATCGATTATTTGCAAGACTCCACGCTGCTAAATATGAGCTTCCAATGATCTTCCACAGTTCGCCCACTGAAACACGTGCCCCATTATATGCAACGATTTTTGAACTACCTATTTAAAAGTTTGCCAAGCTGTGGTAAGTATTTAAAGTATACCTTCCTGACATGAATGCGCTCCCCTCCAGCAATGTTGATGCCACCCAGCTCACAATCATCTGAATTTGAGATGCAATTAATGTACATATATCGTACCAAATGTGGCTACTGACTTCGACACTCAGAGATGCCGCACTGACTGTACTTGCCAAGTTTGCTCCTGCGCCCTTCATACCTGCTGCTTGGCTCTCGTTTCGTTACGTGTTGTACAGCACTTAAAACATTGTCTCAAAAACCCAAGAGTTTATGATATTCTACTCATAACTATTGCCCAAATTTTTACTGAAAACTGTCGCGCACCCCGCTGCAGAATCCGTCAGGCTGGCGTGGCTCAGTTATAAACCCACCATCGCTACGAAAGTACTTCTCATATTCGTCTTCTTCTTCCTAATTGGCGCTTTAACCGCCTAGGCGATTTTGGCCGATTTCAACATAGCGCGCCAGCTGCTTTTCTGTTTTTCTCACTAGCGCCAGCTGGAGACAAAAGGGGAAGTGCTCGTAGCTACTTCTCTTTGGGCTTGGGCACCCACCCCATTGCGAGTGGTCGTCATCACATAAAGTAGATCTCGTCCGAGACTTCTTGAAATTTTTCATTGGCTATAGTTTTCTACGTGGTGGGTCCCAAACCCAGCGCAGAACCAGAATTTGGCGAGCAGCCTGCTCCAAGTCAGACGCCCTCTTGTAGCCGCATCTACTGGTGAACATACGCTGCTGACTTTAGTGGGCTCTTAAACCGAGTATGTCGGAGTGGCTCCACTAAAGCTCCCCCTATTTCTGCCGTGACCTACGGCTCCGTCCGGGTTGGTTACCGTATCTAGCACAAGGGTTGCTCACGTTGCCCAGACTAGACGAACGTGGACGTAACTGTCGGGATTAGCTATAGTCGCTCAACTGTAACTGCATGCCACTCTAGCATTATTTCGTAAAACGGCCTTAAGTCATAGGAGTTTTCGTTAATTTTGTATATCCCCATAAGGATACTGGTGTATAGTCGCTGGTCTACCTGCCATGACTACTAATATGTCACCTTGTATTTTGTATAGCTACTAACCTCAGTATAGAGAAATGGCAAGTAACTTTGAAAATTATTGGAAACTCGGCTCAAACATGCAAGACCATTAATGTAAACAAATCTCAAAACTGCCGTAAAATTTCGTTAAACATATAATATAAAAATGCGCTACCAGATTCAGTTGCCGACAGTCAACAGTGACTTGCCATATGTAATACTAATTTTAGCACATGATTGCTCAGCGGCTACCAGCCTCAAATCCCAATAAGGGCGTAAACCTCGCTTACGCTGTTAAATAACGACTTACTGCATAAACGCCCCTTAACTCGTAGGTACACCACATGTAACGCTCTTGCCCCAGTTATGTCCTTAAAAAATCAATTCATTTAGATTCAACAATTGACCGCGAAAAGGTGTGTGCTGCCTTTTTAGGGCTGCTGAAGAATTTATGAGATGGATTCGATTCGATAATTTAATGAACAACTTATTCGTTTAGTATACATATGTGTGTAGTTAGATCAAAAGTTTGTATGAATTAAGTAATAATTATAATTGTGTAAAAAGTATAACCGATGATAATTATTTATTTATTTATTCATTTAGTCTAAAAATTACGAGCTTTTTTACAGACTAGTTAAAAATAGAAAACAGTTCAAGCTTAAATTTATATAAACTATTATTAAAATTAAGAACGCTACTATATAAATTTTTCTAGACGTATAGTTTTAAAGATTGGTTCGTTCATTGCATAATTTGTTTTATGAGTTACTTCAATAAATAATCTATTATGCCGAAGATCACGCGGGGAATATAGGAAGTGAATAAATAAGATAGTCCACGGCATTTAATATTAGAGTTAATTATATTATAGGCAAACAGCAGCGAGGAACAAGTTCTTCTCTCATACAAAGCCTGGAGACCAAGTAATTTACGCCTGCTGGTATACGATGGTAGGCCATCGGACCAACGAAGTTTACGCAAAGCTATTTTGGTGAATATTTTTTGAACTCTTTCAATTATATGATGACACTTCGTAGAATGGATTCCATATTAATGAGCAATACTCAAGATGACTTCTTACCAAAGAAATATAAAGTGACTTCAACGTCATCATTGGATCTTTAAAGTCTCTGGAGTTACGTCTAATAAAGCCAATCATTGCAAAAGATCTCGAAACAATAAAGTCAATATGACTAGAGAAAGAGAGTTTGGAGTCAAAGATGACACCCAAATCTCTAATCTCATAAGAACGGTTTAGAGGGCAAGCATTTAGTCGATAGTTGAAAAGAGTGCTATTTATCTTTTTCGAATAAGAAACACCGCAACATTTATTCGTATTTAAAAATAAGTTATTGTCAGTACACCACTCGGCAAAACTATCGAGGTCCGATTGCAGGTTGATGCAATCACAGATATCACGGGCTCTTAAAAACAGTTTAACATCATCTGCAAACATTAAGCCTAAGCATATATAAATTTATACTTAGGTGAAATGATACAGATGCAGTTAGGTGTCCTGAGATGATGGAATACAAAAGAATGTGGCTCTCGTTTCCCTCGACGAGTAGAATGAAAAAGAGTAGATCTTGCGTGTGCATATTTTTCACACCCACCAGGGATGCAGATTTAAGGTGTTATAGTGCCCTAAACAAACCGATATGCCAAAAATCGAAATTCTGTCGAAGTCGCTGATACGCTATTAATAAATAAATTTACAAAAGTATGTATTATGTCGCAGATAAGTATATTTATAAGTCGCTTCAGGAACTAAGACGCCTTAATTCTCCGATACGTTTGTAAAATCTTTAGCTATCAATTCACAAACGCACTTTATGTCGCAGTTATGAATGTTTATTTATAGGTCACTGTTACGTCTTAACCAATTAATTTAGAAATGCGCATTAAGTCGCAGATATGTTCATAAGGCGATATTATCGCTTTGGAAACCACTTTACTTTTATCAATGTGATCCTATTGTGTTTCGCCAATTTGTATAATTTCAAATTTAAGTGAAATTTTTTGGTTGCGATACGTTTTTTTATATTCAAAATGTACTTATATAATATAATTTGGTGTTTTTACCTTTCTTCGCGGTCTTTTATTACCAAAAACTTTAAATTTTATGAGCGTAGTATTGTGTGGTAGCGCTCCCACTCAAAGACGCTATGCGTGCAGCGCCAAGTTCAAATTATCGTATCTTCTGAAAAAAAATCCGCACACTTTGAAATTTTTATATGTTATTACATAAAGCTTAAATAATATTTTGAATTTTTTCAGAGTTTTTGTTGCTCCAGAACGATATTTTGCAAAAAATTGCTTAAATAAATATTTATATATAAAAAAATTTAAAAGAATTCGCAATAGGAAGAATTCCAATATAAACTACGACAAAATTGTCAAAAGCTGTGAAAATTTCATCCCATTTGAGCAAATAGATTATTAGATATAGCGAAATAAAAAAAAAATGTCAAGAAATTGTTTGTGCCAATAATAAATATTTTTTCGAAATTTTATTTAGGGAATTCCTTTCAATACTCACGAGCTACACATTAACCACCTCCAGTTTCTTCAAATGATAAGGCTCTCTCGCTGAACGTTTTCGGCGTACTATTATACATAGCTGGAAAAGAAGCCAATGTTGATATACGTGGTGACATTGACGACGATTGACGGAGATGACGGAATGTCTGTTACCGCCAACGTCAAAGGTGTTGGTGATGGCAGTGGCGAGGGGATCCATGTGGACGCCTTAGCAGACAGCGCATTTTCCGAAATTGCTTCAAACGGTCTGTAACCCACATGAAGCGTGTGGTCGTTTGAAATAATCGGACTTCTTTCAAATATTTCGTCCATTTGCTCCATATAGAGGGCAAAGCACGGGCTGGCGCCAGTTCTGCTGTTGTTGTCCCGTGCCGCATTATAGGACTGGAGAAGACTGCGCATCTTCGACTGCAAACACAGCGGCGAGCTTTCAAAGTCCTGGAAGTGGATTAATAAATATAATTTGTTCAAACATATACTTATTTCTTGAACCTACCGTGATCGCCATTGACACCAAGTCTTCCAACACGTTCGCGTAGGCCAACCTCTTTCTTTTTGGGTGCTCGAACACCGCTTTTCGGGCGAGGCAGCACCTCAAAAACCCACCTGCCTTCTCACGGGACCATCTCTTTCGGCTTTTTTTCTTGTATGCTGAAATAACAAACATTTTTAATTCACAATTTTATGTGAAATATACGCAAAGCAATTTTACTTACCCTTGCTCCAGTTTTATTAGTTTTGTTTATGTTTCAAGGTTGATTGAAATTTCACAAGTATTTTTCCAGCGCCCATTCACAATAGAGCGGGTTCTTTGCTTCACAACACTACATCTCAGGTCGGATATCATATAACCGAGTTGGCTCAACTCACATATTTTTCCGAATTAGTGTTGTTTTTTACATGCTATTTCTTATCCTACCTAGTGTTCTTTTGCAACTAGGTTACATTAAAACGGGCCCTATAAAGCTTTCAAGTTGATTAACGCTAATACCCATACTCTCGATCAAAGAACATATCATCATAAGAAGGGACGAAAAGTTTCTTTTGCTTTTCTCGTTTGTCAACAGGGTAGCGCCCACTCTTTCAACCAAATACGTAAATAATTGAATGAGAAGAGAATGAGCTACCCAGTTGATCAACGAGAAAAGCAAAAGAAACGTGCTGTTGCTTCTTATAGTTATATACACTTTGTGCGATGTCACTTCTAATGTGTTTATACTATTGAGAGTTAAACGCGATTAAAGGGCCGTACACATAATGGGCCGTTTACATAGAACATTCCTCGCTTTGCTTGACAGTTCGAACTTTAACAACAAAGCGTGAGGCGTAGAAGGTCAGCTACATAGAACGCTTTGACAGTTTCTGCTGTTTTGTTTAAAGATAGAATAAAAAAATGAATTTTACTGATATGATGGAAGTAGTAGTAGTTATGCTACTAATGTGTGAAATTCGCGAGTGTCTGTAGTGTGTATTCGCACGCCAAAATAAAAATAAAATGGAAATGATAACAGCTGATTGCCAAAGCGTACAAAAGTTGAGAGTTGCCCATAATTTTGCTTCGCTTTGCTTTGCTCTACTTTTCTCGCTTTGTATTTAGCAGGACTCATATAACATCATGTATTGAACTTATCTGTCAAAGCGAAACTCTGAAGCAAAGCAAAGCAAAAGTCCTATGTGAACGGGCCATAAGGCTTTTGCTTCCTTTGCTTCAGTGTTTCGCTTTGACAGATAAGTTCAATACATGATGTTTAGTTTAGTTTATTTAGTTTAGTTTATTTATTTAGCTCCTGCTATTTCAAATTCACACTAGTATTATTTTCCATAATTACATCGTGCTTTGCTTAACATTAAATGTGAGTTTAATTTTATACAATATTTTTCTTAATATAATCGATTAATAATCTTCTATATACAATGATATTTCTCTCTTTTTTAATACTATTTGGTAATTCGTTAAATAATTTTAATCCTTTATAAAGTCCTGCTAAATACAAGGCGAGAAAAGTAGAGCAAAGCAAAGCGAAGCAAAATCATGGGCAACTCTCAACTTTTGTACGCTTTGACAATCAGCTGTTATCATTTCCACTTAATTTTTATTTTGGGGTGCGTATACACACTACAGAAACTCTCGAATTTCAAACATTAGTAGCATAACTACTACTACTTCCATCATATCAGCAAAATTCATTTATTTTTCTATCTTTAAAGAAAACACTCTGAACAAATACAAATAGCAACTCATAACAAACTACTAACGCAGAAACTGTCAAAGCGTTCTACGTAGCTGACCTTCTACGCATCACGCTTTGTTGTTAATGTTCCAACTGTCAAGTAAAGCGAGGAAGGTTCAATGTAAATGGCCCTTAACGATTATACCTGTGTTGTACTGTGCTGTCACTTTTATTGGCTATTCAGCATATCCGATTTTTCTGTGAGTTTATATTTTTAACAAAGGCCAAAATTTGAAGAGTATTCGATTCAATTATATGTGAAAGTGTGGATTGCACAGGGACGAATTCGACAAAAATCGGATCTGCGACATTAAATCGCAAAATTGTGTGTTATTTTAAACAAGTACATTTTGTTACTGAAAATTTTAGTAAACGGGCAAACATGATACTTGAGTAAGTGTTTTGGTTCAAATATTTGTCTCCACCCAATTTTTATTAATCCATTATGTGTATGTGTTAATTTAAACTAGTACGTTTTGTCACAGAAAATTTTAGTAAACGGGCAAAGGTGATACTTGAGTAAGTGTTTTGGTTCAAATATTTCTCCCCATCCATCGGGAGGGATTAAGTAATCTACTATAACCCATTCTGTGTTATTTATTCCCATTGCTTCTATGATTTTTCTTAATCGGCTTTGCTTTTTGTGATGCCGGTTTCCATTGTATAGTGCAAGTGTTTAAAGCGGGAATTTATAGTATTTGTACAAAGGTTTAGGGGTGCGGCGAAGAGGAGCTAGGGGCGTGGCACCCGAAACCCGCCCCAATAAAAAGAGCACAGTCACAGATTTTAGAAAAGGTACCCCTGCCCCCCTTACAATACTCCACAAACATCTGGGGACCCATTTGCCAATGGGGTAAATTTACAGTTTTTTCCAAAGAAATTGTGAAGTCCAAGGAAATATTCAATTTTCCCCGCAAGCGAATAGGGTTGAGCGGGGGGCGGTGGTGTTATGGAGGGGTAATTGGGCTATTTTCAATATTTTTAATAGTTCATATTTCAAAAAATATATAACCGATTTCAAAAATATTGACATCGTTGAATAAATAATTAAGATATCTTTTATCCAATGTGTATATTTTTATATATCATATATATATATTTTGAGAAAATCAAAAAAACAAAAAAATAATGCCAATTTTTTGCAGAAAAACTATTTTTTTCTTTAAAAAATACGTAATTAACTATGTGTAAAAATATATTTGTGAAATAGTCTATAAAAATATCTTTCATTTAATAAATAGTTTAATATAGTTATGTTTAAATATTATAAGATGTTTTGATTTATTTGTGTTTCTGTGAAAGGGAGAATTGGTCATATTGAAGGTTATGATCCTATGCGACCGAAAGCTTCTTGAGTGTAATCGGCCAGGGTTAATTATGTATTATGTAGGCAAAAAGGTGTTGCACGAAAAACTACTGTGGTCAGCGTAGCCGGTGTTGGACCTTTGCGTGCAACACCTTTCTGCGTGGCCGGCCTTCGGTCGCGCTTTAAAAAAATACCTGACCGGTCCAACACCGGCTACGTTGACCACAGTATTTTTGCGTGCAACACCTTTCTGCGTAGGCGGCCTTAGGCCGCGCTTTAAATAATTAACCCTGGCCGATTACATTCAAGAAGCTTTCGGTCGCATAGGATCATAACCTTCAATATGACCAATTCTCCCTTTCATAGAAACACAAATAAATCAAAACATCTTATAATACTTAAACATAACTATATTAAATTATTTATCAAATGAAAGATATTTTTATAGACTACTAGCTGACCCGGCAATCGTTGTTTTGCCATATAAATAATTTCCTAGTAATTTCTAGTGTAGACAAAAAATAGCTTACTTATTGTAAGTATGTATGTATGTTAGAATGTGTATATTGTATGTATATAAGAATGTGGTATATGCGTGAAATAAGCATGGAGCGCTGTGAACGATGAGGGAATATAAAAATAACAAAAGGCAAACATTATTTTTAAGTTATTATAATTTATTCCTTAAAACGACAGTAACACTATTAAACAATATCAATCTCTTAATGCTATAGCGTGAACAATATTTTTTGTTAGTCCATCTTTAGCTAACACAAACAAACTGGATGGTTTTCCCACTCGAGAGCATGCCACGTATAATTGTCCGTGTGAAAAACATGGTGTTCTCAAATCTAATCCACAAACAGACATCGTTTGACCTTGGGATTTGTTGATAGTCATTGCAAATGCCAATCTAATCGGAAACTGAATACGTTTGAATTGAATTGGCACATCTGTAGGTATAATAGGAATCCGTGGTATGAGTATATTTTCACCTCTGAACTTGCCATTTAAAATCCTGGCTTCGATCACGTTTTTCATTAATTTTTGAATGACTAATTGCGTACCGTTGCACAGCCGGGGCGGGTTCAAATTACGAAGCAAGATAATTGGACATCCAACCTTTAATTGTAAATTATGCGGTGGCATGCCTGGCAAATCCAGTGAGTTCAAAAACTCTGTGGGAAAATTTACTGCTTCGCTGTCGTCGCAAACTGTATCAATAGATTTATATGATACCAAGTTCCCTGGCAACAACATTTGTATCTTCAGATTTAAATTGTCAACGTCTACATTTTTTGCCGCTAAAATCGCTCTTTCTGCAAGCCACTCATGATTTATGTACTGTGTGTGTACATCGGGAAATATTTGTTCAATGAGAGTATCTTGCGAATCAGCGATTGTGCAGAAATCGGTCGGTAATTTTACGTATCCAGTTTCATCTATAGCAACTTTTCCATCACCGATATCTAAGAGTTGTTTTGAAAATGTTTCAGCGGATGGATCTTGAAGCATTTGAACGGGCATATTTATTTTTAGCTGTAAGTTTACAACATTACGCCACAATGGAGATGATTTTAAGCAAGCGTTGATCTCATCAGCGTATGTTGAACGTGGAATGTCTGAAATCACCTGAAAGGACCAACAGAGTTCCGCCAAATAGTTTGTCACTGTTTTTAATATCTTTCAATGTCCTGTTCAACGCCTCAAGTGAATGTTTGTGTGCCATAGTACATTCATCCCAAATAATAATTTTACACCGTTTCAGCACAGTGGCCATGGACGATTGTTTCTTAATGTTGCATACTGCGTCAGGGTTATTCTGAATATTTAGTGGCAGCTTAAATACTGAATGAGCTGTTCTACCTCCATCCAATAAAGTTGCTGCAATGCCCGATGATGCAACGGCCAATGCGATGCCATTATTTGATCGTATTTCAGCAAGAATTAGCGAAATAACGAATGTTTTGCCAGTTCCACCCGGTGCATCCAAAAAGAAGAACCCACCTTGTCCAGCTGAAACTGCGAGCATAATGCGATCATAAATGGTTCTTTGTTCCTCATTCATTAGTGGGACATTGCGGGCAACAATCGCTGCCGTTTCTACAGTACTGTACTGCAGTTCACGATTCATTTCAGTATTCATTAAATCAGATGCAGTTCGATTTGGCGAATTCATACCGAAATTACTAAGTGGTAAGTTGGCAATGACAATGCAAAGATCCTCAATAGCAATCAATGCTTCATTGTACATTTCGTCGCTGAATGTTATGGTTAGATCGTGGCACCGTATACGATGTTGATGCAATATATCATCAGTTATTGAATCTTTGTGATTTTCCCATAATATCTGTGCTCGGGCTGGGAAACATGTAGTCAACACTATAGCGAATAGTAGACGAATTTGTATTGCTGTACAGTTCAATGCAGCTTCAGCAAGCATGCATTCCCACTGGTTGTCGTCTTCCAGCAAGTCGAGTGCAAGGCATGCATCTTTATACGTTGGATATTGTTGCCCATTCACTTGACGTATATCTTGAAATGATAATGGGCCAGTAACATTAACCAACAACAGTCGAAGATAAAAGCACTCCGTGTGTCTTGGATTGACTGTAAATAATCGCCCCAAGGCGTTTGATTTAAATAAATTGAGACATGCAGAAACTGGTGAGCCTTGCTTGCGGGGCATCCATGTTTTCGTTTGAGTCCATGTGAAATAGCGTGGTACTTGTGAATAAAGTAATGTTCGTGCAAAGGCACCAAAATCATCCGCACGATTACACAATTCAAAAAATGCAGTGAGTGTAGTTTTAGGTGGATTTATTGCACGATCAATCGCTGTCTCGTTCGTGAAAAATACACGCTGACCGTTTTCAAGATGGATGGCTAACTGAACAACTGCTGGATCCCGTTCATGAATTGGAAAACCAAAGATACGCCAAGCAGCTTCATTGGAGCTGATGTACCGACCAATTTGGTAGAGCGTTAATTCATCGTTTTTATTCACTCGAGGAGCATTCACATTAGTATTTTCCACTCTAAACACAGCCATATCACTGCCTTTATGGACATACTTGCAAATGTATTTGATGCTCTTCACAGAACTGCAGAACTCAACATTAATATGAGCATTATATGTCTTGTTCAGCAGAGGCGAATATGGCACCACCCAACGATTGTCAATATCAATGTCTGTGTTGATGATATTTTTAATAAATGATTGTCCGCCATTTTCAGGATTTCTTCGACGATATATTGGGTATCCGTCGACATTTGTGACCGTATCATTGGTAAAATCTTTAGGGAAATTTTTAGTACATTTTCCATCAGCCATGCAAGGCGATGAACTATTAAGAGTACCACATGGACCATGAATCATGTTTGTTGTAACAATATCAAACAGCAGTTGGTCAGTGGATGGATCTGGAATTTCCGCAGAAATGATACTATCGATTTCTTCAGGACGGATTTTGTCGATGAACCAAACCAAAATGTGTGCATGAGGTAATCCTCGCTTTTGCCACTCAACCGAATACATCCAGCAACGTGTGGGACCAAATACATGTGATTTAGTAATGAAACTTATTAAAGACTTCAACTTTTGTCTGAACACACGTGCTGTAATGTCATGGCGATGTATTGCATTTTGGCCAGGCAGTAGCAAAGATGTAATCTCTGGCTATTTTGGATTACATGTGAACGTGATAAATAAACATGGTCGTCCATATTCGCGCACGAAAGTCAGAGCATCCTGTATATATTCTTGCATATGACGTGGACTGCCTACGTACGATGATGGTAAAATGACATGGTTACCAATTTCGGCGACGTCGGCGTTGTTGTTGATAGCGTCTCGCAAATGAATGTACTCTTCCGCGCGCAGCTTTTGTTGATTATATCGTAAGTATCGTAGTCGTTCGCTCTCAATCTTCGCGTACATGTCGACCATGAATTGTTGACAAAGCTCACGACATCGTAAAATGACGTTGTCCAGGCCACGTCTAATCATTAATCGGTACGCATAATAATCCTTTGAGCTAACGTTCTTGTTTGTTTCAGCTCCTGTAATATTTGTTCATAAAAATTAATTTAAATTTATTACGTTCAATAATTTAATTGTTTTGTTAAATGATTAATGATCAAATTAATAATCAATGAAGTACCTGATACGGGATCTCGTTGTTTTATGTTTATGCAATATCCGTCTTGTCCCTTCCAGAATATTAGCGGATATTGGAGAGCGTCATATGAACGATGTGTGTCAGCAATGAACTGAAGATTATTATTTCTTCTACGAATCACAATTTCTCGTGCAGCTGTACAATCGCCAACCATGATTCCAGCAACATCATCAACAACGGGTGCATTGAATCTACGAATATGCTCTCCAGCTGGTGTTTTATCAGGATTAATGACGATAGCGTGATTATCGCTTTGTAATTGGTGCATATGTGATTTGAATATTTTCAACAACTCGTTGTGCTCGTTCAAAAGAGCATCTAGCTCGCTGACGATGCGCCTGGCATAAAGTGAATCAAGGTTATTATAATCACAACGTGCATTCACGCGATTGGCAAGTGCGCTTCCGGAATCCTCGCCGCCCATAAAGTAGATTTGTAAGAATTTATGTGGTTCGTTTGGCATTGGCAGCAGTGAGCCCATTTTATGATAAACTTGGCCTCTGATTTTGAATGTAGAATTGAATTGTTGACCATTTGCATTAGTATTTCGAACTATTTCTGTTGCTCCGAACGATGTCATTTGAAAGCATGAATTGAATCTTCGAATTGACTTCAGGAACACGTTAGAATCTGGATCCGTGCCGATAAGTAAGCCGTTCAATGGTTCAGGTGGTGTTTCAATTTCAGGTAGTTGCACTTTTCCTGACGCGCAACACATCCCAGCTGGCTCATTTTTGAATTTCAGAGCATGACAATGCGGACATTCCTTGTCCATAGCACCAATTACCACTTTTGAATGAGCATAATATTCAATATCGGGCTCATACTGGAATGCTAGACGCAGGAATGAATCAGATATAAATGCTCGATGTACCTGTTGTCGTTGTTGGTCATTTGTTCTTCGTCTATTGACTGTGAAACGGCGTGATTGTCGTTGTTCTAATCTTCTGACTTCATTGCGTTCAGCTCGTGTATCTTCTGGCTCTTCTTGATGCAATTGCGCCATTCTGACACGTGCATCAGTATTTTGTTGCTGGATTTGTTCTTCTGTTCTTTCGGATCTGCTATTTCGCAAGTTTCGAGCTTTACTTGTACTGCGGCTCAAATCAGCCCCTTTGCGTTTTCTTGGCATTGCTCACTGTACAAAACATACATAAATAGAATTATTGAAATTATTTAATGATGAAAAATGTTAAAAGTATAATTAGGGCCAGGATTTTTGCCGCAGTTTTGAAATGATTAGTTTTAATTTATGAAATTATAACAAAAATATAAGTTTTATGGAAAAATTTTTCAAACAAAAGTAAAAAATTAAATTTTATGAAAACATTGTCTCTTATAATTTTTTCATACAACCAATATTTCCATTGACATTTCAAAATAAAGATTCATAATGATTGATTTTTTGGAAACTATGAAAATCTTAATTGTTCAATTACATTTTTTTAATAAAATTAAATTAAAATTACATTTTTATAAGATCAACAACATTTTCGATATAAATAAAAAAAAGTATACTTACAACACAAAATCCGTTGTTATTGGAAGCTCGTGTCACGTGTTAAGTACTTTTGAGGTTATAAAATAACTTGATTAACTAATCGTGCAAAATACACTCAAAATTGATCATTTAATTATTATTGATAAAATAGGAATGATTAAAAGTTAATATGAGAGTTACACTGAGATAGCAAAATAATAATTCTCAACGTTACTACTACACTTGATGCATAAACAATAATGATGGCCGACAACTGTGTAGGGAGTGAGAAAGAAAGGAGGCCGGCTTCGTTCTCATCCCTACTCCGTGCTGTTTACTGGGTCAGAAGTGACACCTGTAGACATCTGGCGGGGATAACTAATTAAATGACGATTGATCAGTTTTCGACCGATTATGAAAAGTGATTAAATTACTAAAATGGCTATTAAAAAATAAGGGTTGATCGTAGAAGGGTGAAAATTGAGGATTGTATGTTTTTTTGTATGTTGTATCATAAAAAAATAGAAATTAAAAATTTTGTCTAAAAAATAAAAAAAAATTTAGGGGTGGACTACCCCTAACATTTAGGGGGATGAAAAATAGATGTTGGCCGATTCTCATAGATACCGGATAAGCACAAAAAATTTCATCAAAATCGGTCAAGCCGTTTCGGAGGAGTATGGCAACGAAAACTGTGACACGAGAATTTTATATATTAGATTTCACAAATATATTTTTACACATAGTTAATTACGTATTTTTTAAAGAAAAAAATAGTTTTTCTGAAAAAAATTGGCATTATTTTTTTGTTTTTTTGATTTTCTCGAAATATATATATATAATATATAGAAATATATACATTGGGTGAAAGATCTCTTAATTACCTATCCAACGATGTCAATGTTTTCGGTTATATATTTTTCGAAATATACACTATTAAAAATGTTGAAAATACCCCCTTTACCCCTCCATAAAACCCCCCCTATTCGTTTGCGGAAAAAAAGTTGTACACCATAAGAATCAGTAGAAAAAGGCGGACCGCGAACAAATTTTTAATTTTTTTCTAGCTCAGTGGACCCTATTCTTTACTTATGCCTTTTTTTTAGCTCAAATAATTTGAGGAGGTTTTATGGAGGGGTTGACGGGGTATTTTCACTATTTTTAATAGCTTATATTTTAAAAACCATTTAACCAATTTCAAAAATATGGATATGGTAATTAAGATATATGTATTTCCCTTGATGTGTATGTATCTATAGTGTCCGACAAAACTAAAGCACGAACTACTACCTATCGAAATGATATTTTTAATCAATTATTAAAACCAAATTTTTCTATATAATTTTCAAGAGCGGTCATTTGTTGTTGTGTTAAATAGCAAATACAATAAAACTTTATATTAAACTGAAATATTGATTCAACCATGAAAGTAGTGTTAAATATGGTGCGAGAATCATTCCCAAGACAGTCGGTTCTACGTACCGGAATGACCCAGGTTTTGCCCGGCCAAGGACTGTTGTTTTGGCGATCTAACCCTGTTTAGATCGGCCTACCCCATAAGTCGTATATGTCCCCTGGAGCAACTCCTTGCAGCAGGGTTTGCTTCACCTCCTTCTGCTCAGCGCTGGCATCGGCCCAACCCTGGTCCAGAAACCTATTTTTTTGCTGCGTTTGCGAGAAAAAGCTCCATCCGAACTCCACTTCTGTAAGGTGTAATTCGTGCGACGGATGGAGTCATCTTAAGGTCTGCTCAGGCCTTAAGACTCATAAGGAGTGGTCCACAAACTATGTGGGCCCATGTTGTTTGCGCCCTACGGCGCCCATAGCTTCTACGGCCCCCATAGTTGCACCAAGTGCACCGGCGCACAGTGTGAGATTTAGTCAATCGAGCATCTCAAAATTAATTTTTATATGAAGTTGTAGAGATATGAATTTGAAATTTGGCACGATCGTTAAGGAGATTATAAGCTTCAATATGGTGAAAGACAACTAGTTCCAACTAGTGTCAAAGGGGACCTAGTTCCGAACTATCCTCAAAACCACTAGTTGGGGACAATTTTTTTTACACATTTATATTCAAAATTTCTTCTTTTTTATCTTCTAACTAAAAGTTGTCGATATATTGATATAGGCACCCACATACAATCATTTCTATAAAATTCTTCAAGTTAAATATTATAAGATGTTTTGATTTATTTGTGTTTCTGTGAAAGGGAGAATTGGTCATATTGAAGGTTATGATCCTATGCGACCGAAAGCTTCTTGAGTGTAATCGGCCAGGGTTAATTATGTATTATGTAGGCAAAAAGGTGTTGCACGAAAAACTACTGTGGTCAGCGTAGCCGGTGTTGGACCTTTGCGTGCAACACCTTTCTGCGTGGCCGGCCTTCGGTCGCGCTTTAAAAAAATACCTGACCGGTCCAACACCGGCTACGTTGACCACAGTATTTTTGCGTGCAACACCTTTCTGATATCTAAAACATAATAAAGAGGAAAAACTAAAAAATTCAACGAAAGTTCTTAAAAGAATGGAAAATATTCAAAATAAGATATTAATCAAAAACCAAAATAAAGAAATTATATACAAATTATACAAAAGTAAAAAGCGAAAAGTAGAAATAAAAAAAAATAAGGAATTTATACAAAAATAAAAATTCCAGACAGCTGCAAGCAAAGTTTTTTATGCTAAATCATCAAATTCATCATTTAGTTGGGTGTCAGACAGAAGTGCAATGACCTCAGAAGGTAAAGTAGAACGCTTGGTTTTTGGGGGCAAACGTAAACTTGCAATCAAAGGGTCTGACGTGATAAGCAACCTATGCAATAAATCTATGTTGGTGTCAACTCGGGACGTTTTTCTTGTGAACAGTTCGCGATACTGTCTCGACTCTTTATTGCGTGCTTCTTGCGCTTCTTCAGAAAAGTTTCCTATGGGAAGAATGCATGAAGAAATGATAGCTCCTCCATGAAACAATATTTTGTGGAGAGTTACTGGCATATAGTACCAAGGATATAAACTCAAATAAAGCTCTCTTGTTTGCATCTATATTGATAAAATAGCCGCTGTTTATGCAAATAAGTATTACTCGAAACCGCTTGATCAGATCGACATTTATGCCTGTAATATCCGATGTCTTTTCTGCTTCTTTGAAAAATCTTCTGGCCGTATTGCCATCATTTGTGTTTCCTGTTTTCTGTTTCGGCATATCCACAAGAAGACCCATTTCGTTCCTAAACCTGTCTTGTATTTTTTTCTTCCTTGCAACGCTCTCCTTATTTTCATCGCCTGATACTTACCATTTTTCTATTTCCAATCGGTAAGAAATGTGCAAGAAGCACTCCATAAACCTTATGTAGGCATGTAGAGGTGAAAGACCAACAGCAAGCATATTTTCATCGATTTCGCGCTGTGATAAGGCATTCATGTCGTTCATAGTTTTTGGAGTTGCACCACATAAATAGCACGCTTGCGATGACGTGTAATTTGAAAGAGCGGTGCAGACTTTGTCGTCAATCATACATAGAATTAAATTGGCTTTAACCGTGAAACTATAACCGTGAAGCTCAAAGCTAGTTGGTTTCAAAACAGAAATTTGCTGCCGAATATGCTCCACTTCCGCTTTAATGACCTCACGCGTCTCTTTCGTGAAAATAAATTTGATCGGTCTACAATATCTTGTCGAAGACGCAGCTGGATTTTGCCAAAAAATATGTTTCCTTCCTTCAGCTCCAGAGTTAAGTTGAAGAGGCACCATCGAAAGAGAAAACATGCTTTCGTCTGACATGTTGTCATCCGAAAATTTTTGCTTGTAACGGTTCTGTTCAGCTCCATCGCATCCCCATTTTATTATTATGCTTAATTCATCCTGAATGGCAGGGAACGACTTAAAACCTCATATTGTAAATCTATTAATCTTTTCACCGTGTGGTCTATTAAGGATTGCAAATTGATTTCGGCATATGTTTCAGTAACAGTAACAAGGCTTGGGTAGCACAATAATTTTGATTGCTTAACGAGGTCATAGCATGGATACAATTTCGGACTGTATGGTATCGTATGCAATCGTATTCCACGGTATTGCTCAGTTAATAAATTTTCGTCTACGATCATGGCCAGTGCTTGATCTGGTGTAAGACTTGTCTTTTCAGTAATGCTTACCCTTGCTCTTTTTATAGCTGTACCTCTCGAAGGGGATGAAGCCGACAACTCTTTGACAATGTTTGCTGAGTCTCTTTTTCCACAGGATCTCAGATGCATTGCGGTAGCCATAGTTAATTGTTCCAAAGCTACATTTGATATTAACTCTTTGCATTTCCGTTTTTGTGTACTCGAAGCATTTTCAGCAAACTCTTTTTCTCGCCTTCCGCGTTGAGGTATTTGTTTTGAAGTTGATGGTGCGTGATCAAGAGCAAAATCAACAGCAGAAATTTTTGAACTTAGCCAAATAGCATTGTCATGCATAAATCTTGCTTTATCACGGTGAGATTTGCTCCATCGCGATTGAAATTGGAAGCAAAGCTTTTTTATACGATCTTTAATTTTGGTATCGTCAACATCTGGTCCAAAAATTGATATAACGTGCTTTTCGACCGCTTCTGTTTTTTCGCTTTTCACCTTGCTCAACCAAATCCAAAATAGCTCCTCTCGCGATATTTCACTCATACTAAAAAAAGGCAAAAAATGGGCAGGATTTTATTTTTTAAATTTGTTTTGGGCACATTAACAAAGATTCTGCTGGCATTCCCATCACGGAACTCCGTGGGACTTGGAAGTTCTAGTCTATCAAATATTTGAAAACTTTAAAATTTGTCTTACCTTTCAGGTGGTTATAAAACTATTTTTTCAAAATACTTGAGTGCAAAAATAAATATTGTATAAAACAAAAATTTTAAGTTTAAGTAATAACCTTCAATACAAAAAATATTTTAGGCCAAAAAAACCACTCACAACTTCGACCTGATCACTCAAACTTTTGTGATCAATGCAAGCTTGCAAATCAATTGTAGCATGCTATGCAATTGCACGTGTTTGATAGCTGTTATCACGCCAATAACATTTTTTTATTCTCTTTTGTGATTGTTTTCGTAACAACTGGGGTCTCTTCTCACGTAAAAAAAAAATATGAGCGAGTTACGAAAACATTTTTTTTTTGAATTTCGAGATGCCAGATTGATTAAATCTCACAGTGTGCGGCGCCTTGCACCGACAGAACCTCTAAGATTCACAGGAGCACACAACAACATGGACGCTCCCCTCCCCCAACCCCACTTAGCTCCGCCCCTCGTGTCGGGAGTACCCAGCAGCTCATGGTGCCCCGCACAGTCTGTTCCGTGTGCCAGGCCAGGATATACCGGAATGCGACATCAGTCAGGTGCAATTCGTGCCAAGGCTGGTGTCACTCTTGTGTATGTTCTGGCCTGCGCACCACACGTGAATGGCCGGGTGACTACCTGGCTCCCTTCTGCAGAGCTTTGCAACTGCACACAACACCTTAAGGCAGCTCAATGTGCCAGTGAATGTGCAGCAGAGACCAGGTGGGCAACATCACCCTTCCCTCACACCTCTCTCCGCGACGACTCTCCCCGGGCAAACGAGACTCCTTCAACTGAACTGCAATGGGCTGCAGGGCAAGATTGAGGAGATAACCGACTTTATGAGTCGGCATAATCTGTAAATAGCTGCGATCCAGGAAACGAAACTGCACAGCAACTCAACCTTGTTGAGTTGCAACGGCTACAATGTGCATCGTAAGGATCGCGAGCGAGGTAATGGTGGTGGCTTAGCATTCATCATCCATCACACTGTGCAGTATCGTCTTATTGAAGAAGACATCGACCGCAGGGACACTACCTTAGAATGTCAAGGAATAGCTGTCCGGTCAGGCGATGTCGAGCTCGAAATATTTAATATTTATATACCCCCTGTCACCTGCTGCCCGGCAGGATATCACCCTGACATAGGTGCGCTCCTCAGAGGTGAAAACCGATTGGTAGGTGGTGACTTCAACGCGCACCACGATCTCTGGCATTCAAGCCTACCAGCTGATCGTAGGGGAAACAATTTGGCAGCGCAGATAGACGATTCGACACGATGAATGATGATGCGCCCACCAGGATTATGGGTAGTTGCAGCAGCTCGCCTGACCTAACAATAGCTAGCGCAGGGCTGATAAATAGCATAACGTGGCGACCTATGCCATCGCTTGCATCAGACCACCTACCCATAATCATCTCGATTGACAGACCTGCCGACTTTGTCTCCGCGGATCACCCGACCTATATCAACTTTAAAAAGGCTGACTGGGTCAGGTTCGCGGAGTTCACCGAAAATGCCTTAAGATCTCTTCCCACACCTACAGACGTTCGTAAAGGCGAACAGAAGTTCCGCAAGGTGGTTGCGTCAGCTGCGGCTCGCTTCATCCCGGCTGGGAGGATCCCTGAGATCCGTCCCAACTTCCCGGCCGAAGCGGCCGCTCTAGCGAACGAGCGCGACCACCTTCGCCGCTCCGATCCCCATAATCCAAACATTATGGATTTAAATGTGGAGATTCGGACCTTCGTATAGTTCACGTTTGCTTTTAATAAACTTGTAACCGTTGGAATCTAGAAGATCCATATTCCCCTTGTCTTTTATTTATAAATTGATTAATGGCGTTGTTGATTGTCCCATTTTATTAGTAAAAATGAATTTTAACATTCCTCAGCGAAGTTTACGTAATTTTTTGCCGTTTTATGGGGTTAATTTCAAAACTGAATATGCTCGTAATGCCCCTATTGCCCGCGCGGTTAGTGAATTTAATATGATATCGAACAGCCTCTGCTAGGGCAGGCACCTTGACGTGGTGCAGGGGCTTAATCGAATCACAAATCGGATCCGATCAGGAAGAGGGTGCACTACCCAAATAGTGCACCACCTTGATGATCGGAACCGCTTGAGAACGATGACCAAGAACTGCCACCTCCTAATCCAGGGTGTTATGCGACACCGTGCCCATTGGACGATTTGCAGCCAGGAGGACAATCGGCTGTAGTAGTATGGCGCCTTCTCGACACCGGGCCGCCTCGAGGAGTAACGTGGCCTCACCGCGACAAGGGGCGCTGGCGCGGCGAATTTTTTGAGTTCCCCACTCAAATAGATAGACCGTGAGTATCGCCTTGGCGAGAAAGCGGTCGTACGAAAAAGATGAAGACAACTACCAACAACAAAAACAAAAAAAAAACAAAAATGAAGTAGAGAAGAAGGAAGACCAGGGGAGAACAGGGAGACGAGGCACTGCCCTCCCAGTTGACCTTTCCCCCGCAGAGGCAGCCCTCTTTGCCGAGCACGCTCGGGAAGATAGTGACGGGCCCTCCACGAGCAGAGAAGCAGCACGCCGCCGAAAAACAACGGGCAGCGGGAGTGACAAACCTGTCGAGGCAAGATCAGAGGGATCAGTCTCCAGGCATCGCTCCAGATCACCGGCCTCGTCTACCACGACCATTGAGACACGATCGGACGGATCGGTCTCCGGGCATCCAGGTAGATCGGCACACACCAGTCACCGTTCACCGGAATTCGGGCCAGGCAGAGTGCAAAGCCACAAAGGGAAGCGCAAGCGTAGGAGGGGCAAACCTACACTTCTACCTACCCGAGGAAGACCAGGAGCCCTAGATGACCGCAGAAGATTAGGGCTGTCTGGCTCAGGTGTAAAGTGGTACCTACGCTACCTGGAACAGGGTAAATCTCCGGAGACCGCCAGAGAGATGGCGTTACTGAGAGCGCGAATAGACCAAACACCCGCACCCGTCGAAGAACGGAAGGGCGGGGGGCCTAGTGCCCAATACAGGCGAAATATAAGTGTACCCGCACCCGCACTAGAGCGGTCGAGCGGGAAAGGAGTAGCAGGCATACCACCAACCAAGACATACCTGCACCCGCTGATAAGCGAAGGAGCGGGCAGATCACCCCACAGGCACCGAGCTCAAAACGGCAGCGGGCACACCCACCTCCCCCATCGTCGGGCTCAGCAGAAACAAGGGTAGGGAAGGACCCAGTGGAACCGGCGGGTGGAACAGGGCAGCCTATCAGCTACTCGGACGCTCTCAAAGGCATCCGGCTGGCAGTACTGCCCGAAGGCTACCCGGCGGTAACGCTGAGCTCCGAAGACCTTACCGATCTGCAAGAGGCGATTATGGATGAGGTTTTTAAAGGGTGGACCTACCCGCTCGCCTTTTGTGGCGTGTACTTTCGTCCGGGACTACTCCTTGTAGACTGTAAGGACGAAAAAACTGCGACATGGCTTGTGGAGGCGGCACCGCGACTCGGGGCATGGAAAGGACCGAAACTTTGTACGAAGAGGGGGGATGAGATACCCCCAACGCATACGGTTATGGTGTTCCTCCCGAGAAGTGCGGATAAATCCGTAGAACATGCCATAGGGCAGATAAGCGCGCAAAATGAGAGCATGCACACCTCAGCATGGCGCGTCATCAGCAGCAGTATCGAGGACAATGGCATCAGGCTGACACTAGGGATGGATGAAGGGTCGTTCAGCAGACTGAAGCGAGACAGCTTCAGGTTGAATTATAGGTTCAGCTTCGTCACCGTCAGGCCCTGGCGACCAAAGATCCCGGGCGAACCAGATGCGGCGTCGGGAAAAGTACAGGACGAAGAGGTGTCTACGGAAATGGCCCAACCATCCGAAGCACCGGCCAAGTCTCTGGCGTTCCCGGCGAGTTTCCTGGAACCGGCAAGGACGGTCATCGAAGCAGCGGAAGTTCCCACGACGCAGGAACTGATTGAGGGACTCGACCTAGGTAGGCTCGAGCTAGACAGAGGCAGTGAGAGCGAATTAAGGCTCTCGGAGATCGACGAGCCACAACTATGACCCCGTCCGTGACAGTAACCCAGATCAACCTCCACCACGCGAGAGCAGCTTCGGCTGTTATTGCTAGGAGGTTCGCCTCGGAGGATCTGGGTATAATACTGGCCCAGGAGCCGTGGGTCTACAAGGGCCAAGTAAGGGGCCTGCAGGAGTCAAATAGTAAGGTAATTTGGGATCTCTCATCTGAAAGACGCAGAGCATGTGTAGTGCTTAAGAGCAATATTGATTACATTTGCATTACAGAGCACCTAACTCGGGACTTGGTAGCAGTTCAGGCAAGACTGGAGGTGGATGGAGTATCCAAAGATATAGTACTTGCCGCTGCATATTTCCCAGGGGACACTAACACCATCCCCCCGCCCGAGGTTCAACAGCTAATAAGGTACTGTGAGGATGCAAAGCTACCCCTTATCATCGGATGTGACGCGAATGCACATAGCGAAGAGTGTGGCAGCACCGACACCAACAAGAGGGGTGAGTCTTAATTAGAATATATACTAAGTAATGATCTGGACATATGTAACGTCGGGCATACACCGACGTTTGTCACCAGAACCAGAGAAGAGGTACTAGACATTACTCTCAGTAACAAACTGGCGGATAATCTGGTCTCGAAATGGGAGGTTTCCACGGAACCTTCTCTGTCGGATCATAGAATCATCCAGTTTGATCTGAAGGTTAAGTCTATGGCGGGCAAATCCATAAGAAATCCCAGGAGGGCTGACTGGGAGAAATATAGTAACCTAATTAGCCTAAACTTATCTAGCATAGGACACACTCGCAGGGGAACGAACTGTATGGAGTTAGAAAGCAGGGTAACAAGGCTTAATGACATAGTCACGGATGCCTTCAACTGCAGCTGCCCCGAGACAAAACCAAAGGGCAAAACAAAAACACCCTGGTGGTCTGAGTACCTCTCTTCCCTTAGGAAAACAGTGCGGAAGCTATTCAACAAAGCAAAACGCACCTGATGCTGGGAGGAATACGCAGCAAATCTAACGAAGTACAGTAAGGAGATAAGAAAAGCAAAAAGAGACAGCTTCAGACGCTTCTGTGAGGACATTGCTTCCACTCCAGTTGCAGCAAGACTTCACAGAGCTCTAGCAAAAGAGAAAATAGAGACAAAACTAGCCATTAAACTACCGAACGGTACGTATACCGCTAGTGAAGAGGAAAGGGCGCTAGCTCTGCTGTCGACTCACTTCCCCGATGCCTCCGCAATTGACATGGAGCCTTGGTCACGGAAATCGAGACCATCACAAACTGACTGGATGATGGCTAAAAGTATATTTACCCATCATTCAGTGAGGTGGGCCATGAGCTCGTTTGAACGGTATAAGTCTCCGGGAGTTGATGGCATACTGCCAGTGATGTTACAGCAGGGCGGCGAAGGTATAAATTCGCACCTTGTGAATGTTATGAGGGATTCGTTTGCTCTTGCCTACATTCCAATGGTATGGAGGAGAGCTAAGGTAATTTTTATACCAAAGGTAGGAAAAAGGGACTACTCACTAGCGAAGTCCTTTAGACCAATCAGTCTAACCTCCTTTGTACTCAAAACAATGGAGAAGATCATCGATAATGAGATAAGGTCAAAAACTCTGCGAAGAAAACCTCTTCACCCAAGTCAACATGCATACAGAGCGGGACGATCTACGGATACTGCTCTGTACCAACTGACGACGGAGATACAGAGTGCATTCGACTTCGAGGAGACCGTTATATGCGCTTTTCTGGATATAGAGGGAGCTTTCGACAACGCCACGCATACAGCGGTATGCCAAGCGCTAACGAAAAGCAACGTGCACTCATCCATATGCAATTGGATAGAGGCACTACTTAGGACCAGAACAGCGGAAACAACTGTAGCGGGTAGCGTTGTGCAGCTAAAACCCAGTAAGGGCTGCCCACAAGGGGGAGTAATCTCCCCTCTTCTGTGGAGCCTGGTAGTGGATGAACTGCTACAGTTGCTAACTGACAACGGAATTCGCTGCCAGGGATACGCGGATGACATTGTCATTATAGCTAGAGGGTAATACGAGAACACATTATGCGACATCGTACAAAGAGCTCTTAATCTTACAAAGGCATGGTGCGCCGGGGTGGGGCTCAATATAAACCCACACAAGACGGCCATCGTAGCATTTAGCAGAAAAGGGAAACTACCAGGGATGAGAACTATCACCCTGGCAGGGATCGAAGTCAGCATGGTGAGCAAGGTGAAATACCTAGGTCTCACAATAGACTCCAAATTACTCTGGAGAGAACATGTCGATGTGACAGTATCCAAAGCAACCAAAGCACTAATGGTGTGCAGACGTCTAGCGGGAAAGTCCGGGGGCTGCAACCCAAACATGCTTAGATGGATGTACACTATGATTGTTAGACCGATAGTAACCTATGGGGCGGTGGCGTGGGTATCAAGAACCTCCCTTACAACAGTGAGGAAATCACTAATAAGGCTCCAACGGCTAGCGT
Organism: Anomoia purmunda; assembly: GCA_951828415.1. Taxonomy (NCBI): domain Eukaryota; kingdom Metazoa; phylum Arthropoda; class Insecta; order Diptera; family Tephritidae; genus Anomoia; species Anomoia purmunda. Next base: position 43,794,686 of record OX639998.1, read on the forward strand.
GTGTGTGCATTACAGGAGCCATGCGCACGTGTCCGACTAAAGCACTAGAGGTGATTCTGGACCTAACGCCACTCCACATAGTTATAGAACAGACAGCGAAAAGAACCCTACTGAACATTGCTAAAGAAGGGTATGGAAAAGGGAAAGTCATATCGTCTAAGGAAATGGAGGCGCTCAGCGCACGGCTACCACTAGCCCAATTCCCCAGGGACGATATCATCAAAGTAACCAATTTTGAAAGGAATTTTAAAATTGAATTAGGAAGCAAAGTAACATGGAGCGTATCCGCACTAGAACGACACCTCCAAGCTAGCAACCTGCACTGGTACACTGACGGTTCTAAAACACCGGAAGGCATAGGAGCTGGGGTCTTTGGCCCCAGAACACACATGTCGGTACCAATGGGAAGGACTCCAAGCATCTTCCAAGCGGAGGTGTATGCCATCCTGTTATGTGCAGAGATCAACCAGAAGAGAAACTATCGTAATGAACGCATAATCATTCTGAGCGATAGCCAAGCAGCACTCAAGGCGCTAGCCTCATATGAGGTGAAATCCTCACTAGTGCTTGAATGTATAGAGAGACTCAACACATTAGCAATACAAAATCATATTCAGCTCCTCTGGATCCCTGGCCATCAAGGTATAGAAGGTAACGAGGAAGCTGATAGATTAGCAAGGGAGGCGGCTCAAAAAACGCCTATAGGACCTGAGCCTTTCCTAGCGATAGGACAACACACTATCAAGGAAGAGCTTAGGATAGAAGAAAACAACTTGAAGGAGGATCACTGGCAGTTTGAGCCGGGGTTACGTCAGGCGAGGTGTCTACTGGGAGGTTACAACCATAAACGCTTCAAGCAGTTTATGCACCTCTCGAAGAATAGTCTGAGGATGTTGACAGGCTTTCTCACAGGACACTGCAGGCTGAGAGGTCATCTGCACAGGCTCGGAATATGGTCGAACGAGTACTGTCGTTTTTGCGACTTAGCTCCGGAGACCCCGATGCACCTGTTGCTTGAGTGTGACGCCATCTCGAGAAGACGACAAAGCTACCTGGGTACACATAGCCCAGCTGAGGAGCATGTACGCTCGTTGCCACCAACTACTATATTAGATTTCATAAAGGAGTTGGGTTTAGACGAGATACTATAAAGAGCAGAGGGCACAATGGATCTTTAAGGTCGAAGTGCAATCCTCTAATATATATCTATCTATCTATCTAAGGTATTAATCGATTTTTCTTATTCAACAAATGTTTTTAAAAAACTTTTGGATTCAATTTTATAGACTTTGAAATTTTCTTTTCTTAGTTATTAAGCATAATATTGTTAATAGTCTGTACGGAAACTTGTTTTTTTAATGTACTCAATAAATAAATAAATAAATATGCAATAAATAAATATTTAGTACTTTCTAATATGTGTAGTCTGCAAGAATTATGTATTCATTGACTTCATAAACAAATAAATAAATAAATAAATAAATAAATAATGCCATAAACACACAGGTGAACCGCGGTCTTAACCAAAACCGCCCCTGCGAGAGAACCGTCCTAGTAGCGTTGGACCTGTCTAAAGCGTTTGACACAGTCAGCCACTCCACGCTACTAGCTGACTTGGAAGCATCGACTCTCCCGCAGGGACTGAAACGGTGGACCGCGAATTACCTGTGTGGTTGTCAATCAGTATGGTTTAGAGATAGAACATCGAAACCAAGGAGGATTAAACAAGGGGTACCGCAGGGTGGCGTCCTGTCCCCATTATTGTTTAATCACTATATCTCCAAGCTCCCTCAACCGCCAGAGGGAGTCTCGATTGTCTCCTATGCTGATGATTGCTCGATAATTGCAACCGGCAATGTAATTGATGATCTGTGTTTGAAAGTGAACGGGTATCTCTCTGATCTTGCCCATTTCTTCACTAGCAGAAACCTGGCGCTGCCCCCTGCTAAGTACTCGGCGACCCTTTTTACCACCTGGACGAAGGAGGTCAGGCTGGATCTTAACATCCATATCGATGGTACCCCCATTCCGACGGTTAACCACCCGAAGATTCTGGGGGTGACTTTCGACAGCCTGCTCTCCTCCTCCGCGCACACTACCGCAATCGCCAATAGAGTACAGAGCCGCAACAATGTCCTCAAGTCGCTCGCCGGCAGCTCTTGTGGCAAAGACAAAGAAACGTTGTTGGCAACATACAAGGCGATTGGGCGGCCGGTAATAAATTATGCTGCGCCAGTGTGGTCGCCGGGAACCAACAGGACACAGTGGATGAAGCTGGAGACCTGCCAGAACGCCGCACTCCGACGGTGACAGGATGTCTTTTGATGTCGCCTGAGGAACATCTCCACCAAGAGGTCAATGTGCGCCGCGTGAAGGAGCACAACCTCATGCTCAGCAAGCAGTTCCTTGCTAGGTGTCACCGTTTGGGGCATCCAAATAGGCATCTGCTTGCAGTGGAGCTACCCCCCGGGCACATCAGAAGACATCTAGAACTAAGGGACGAGATCCCGCCACCGATTACGCAACCGCTGTATCCGGAGGCGGACCGGCGAGTCCTAAGCAACATCCACAGAGACACAGTCACTACCACCATTGACTCTCGGCAGGCAAATGCAGTTATCGGAGCCCAACCACCACCTGTAGCAGATGAGGAGTCCCTGCTGCCCCGCGAGTCCCGCGTCACTCTGGCACAATTACGATCTGGATACTGTAGCAGGCTCAAATCCTACCAATCCAGAATCAACCCGACATACCCAACACATGTCCGGCATGTGGAGATTCTCCGCACGACACCAACCACCTATTCACATGCCCTCTCAAACCCACTCATCTAACCCCCCTCTCCCTCTGGTCCAACCCTGTCGAAACTGCACGTTTCCTGGGCCTCCCTCGACGACAACGACCATGGGTGAATCCGCTATTTACGGGGCGCGACTAGCCGCTACAACAACAACAACATGGTGCGAGAATTAATACATAATTAAGAAAAAAATTGTTACATCTATGTTATTAAAAACGTCTGCGGAAATGCTTTTTCATTTATGTTGCACTTGGTTAAATAAGGTATTCTTGTTGTTACAACGTTCGTGATATATTTTACGATTTACAAACTCCCATAGATTCTTTATACGGTTGCGATCGGGAGATTGTACAGACCACTGCAAAACGTCAGTTTTGTTGGAAATAAGCTCCTCTTTCACACATTTAGCATGTTTATGATCGTTGTCCTGTTGGTATATCCACTTGAACGGCATTTTCTTCTTATCGTGGGGCAGCATAATCGCTTGAAGATGCCTTGTATACAAATCTGCCCATTATGCCATTAACACTGTGAACTAGACCCACTCCATTTCCTGAAAAAGATCCCCAGACCATTACGCTACCTTCCCATGTTTTACAGTACCTTTGGCATAGCGCGGATTTAAGCATTGCTCTTTTGGTCTACGTACTACCTTCAATCCATCAGAATCTTTGATGTTTCGCCACTTAGATAGATAGATAGATATTAGAGGATTGCACTTCGACCTTAAGGATCCATTGTGCCCTCTGCTCTTTACAGTACCTCGTCTAAACCCAACTTCTTTATAAAGTCTAATATAATAGTTGGTGGCAACGAGCGTACCTGCTCCTCAGCTGGGCTATGTGTACCCAGGTAGCTGTGTCGTCTTCTCGAGATAGCGTCACACTCAAGCAACAGGTGCATCGGTGTCTCCAGAGCTAAGTCGCAAAAGCGACAGGACTCGTTCGACCATATTCCGAGCCTGTGCAGATGACCTCTCAGCCTGCAGTGTCCTGTGAGAAAGCCTGTCAGTATCCTCAGACTATTCTTCGAGAGGTGCATAAACTGCTTGAAGCGTTTATGGTTGTAACCTCCCAGTAGACACTTCGCCTGACGTAACCCCGGCTCAAACTGCCAGTGATCCTCCTTCAGGTTGTTTTCTTCTATCCTAAGCTCTTCCTTGATAGTGTGTTGTCCTATCGCTAGGAAAGGCTCAATTCCTATAGGCGTTTTTTAGCCGCCTCCCTTGCTAATCTATCAGCTTCCTCGTTGCCTTCTATACATGGCCTGGGATCCAGAGGAGCTGAATATGATTTAGTATTGCTAGTGTGTTGAGTCTCTATGCATTCAAGCACTAGTGAGGAATTCACCTCATATGAGGCTAGCGCCTTGAGTGCTGCTTGGCTATCGCTCAGAATGATTATACGTTCATTGCGATAGTTTCTCTTCTGGTTGACCTCTGCACATAACAGGATGGCATACACCTCCACTTGGAAGATGCTTCGAGTCCTTCCCATTGGTACCGACATGTGTGTTCTGGGGCCAAAGACCCCAGCTCCTATGCCTCCCGGTGTTTGTACCAGTGTACCAGTGCAGGTTGATTGCTTGGAGATGTCGTTCTAGTGCGGATATCCGTGTTACTTTGTTTCCTAATTCTATTTTAAAATTCCTTTCAAAATTGGTTACTTTGATGATATCGTCCCTGGGGAATTGAGCTAGTGGTAGCCGTGCGCTGAGCGCCTCCATTTCCTTAGACGATATGACTTTCCCTTTTCCATACCCTTCCTTAGCAATGTTCAGTTGGGTTCTTTTTGCTGTCTGTTCTATAACTATGTAAAGTGGCGTTAGGTCTAGAATCACCTCTAGTGCTTTAGTCGGACACGTGCGCATGGCTCCTGTAATATACACACACGCTAGCCGTTGGAGCCTTGTTAGTGATTTCCTCACTGTTGAAAGGGAGGTTCTTGATACCCACGCCACCGCCCCATAGGTTACTATCGGCCTAACAATCATAGTGTACATCCATCTAAGCTTATATGGGTTGCAGCCCCAGGACTTTCCCGCTAGACGTCTGTACACCATTATTGCTTTGGTTGCTTTGGATGTTGTCACATCGACATGTTCTCTCCAGAGTAATTTGGAGTCTATTGTGAGACCTAGGTATTTCACCTTGCTCACCATGCTGACTTCGATCCCTGCCAGGGAGATAGTTCTCATCCCTGGTAGTTTCCTTTTTCTTGTGTTTCGCCTATATTGGGCATTATGCCCCCCGCCCTTCCGTTCTTCGACGGGTGCGGGTGTTTGGTCGACTCTCGCTCTCAGTACCGCCATCTCTCTGGCGGTCTCCGGAGATTTGCCCTGTTCCAGGTAGCGTAGGTACCACTTTACTCCCGAGCCAGACAGCCCTATTCTTCTGCGGTCATCTAGGGCTCCTGGTCTTCCTCGGGTAGGTAGAAGTGGAGGTTTGCCCCTCCTTCGCTTGCGCTTACTTTTGGAGCTTTGCACTCTGCCTTGGCCGGATTCCGGTGAACGGTGACTAGTATGTGCCGATCTACCTGGATGCCCGGAGACAGATCCGTCTGATCGTGTCTCAACGGTCGTGGTAGACGAGGCCGGCGATCTGGAGCGATGCCTGGAGACTGATCCCTCTGATCTTTCCTCGACAGGTTTGTCACTCCCGTTGCTTGTAGCTTTTTGACGGCTGGATGCCCTTTTTCGGCGGCGTGCTGCCTCTCTGCTCGTATAGGGCCCGTCACTATCTTCCCGAGCGTGCTCGGCGAAGAGAGCTGCCTCTGCGGGGGAAAGGTTATCTGGGAGAGCAGTCCCTCGTCTCCCTGTTCTCCCCTGGTCTTCCTTCTTTTCTTTCTCATTTTTGTTTTTGTTGTTGTAATTGGTAGTTGTCTTCATCTTTTTCGTACGACCGCTTTCTCGCCAAGGCGATACTCACGGTCTAGCTATTTAAGTGGGGGTCTCAAAAGTTCGCCGCGCCAGCGCCCCTTGACGCGGTGAGGCCACGTTACTCCTCGAGGCGGCCCGGTGTCGAGAAGGCGCCGTACCACTACAGCCGATTGCCCTCCTGGCTGCAAACCGTCCAATGGGCACGGTGTCGCATAACACCCTGGATTAGGAGGTGGCAGTTCTTGGTCATCGTTCTCAAGCGGTTCCGATCATCTAGGTGGTGCACTATTTGGGTAGTGCACCCTCTTCCTGATCAGATCTGATTTGTGATTCGATTAAGCCTCTGCACCACGTCAAAGTGCCTGCCCTAGCAGTCTAGTTAATGTGCGCTTTTGCAACTCAAGCCGTGCTTTGCGATTCTTTTGAGATATAAATGGGTTTTTTGCACTTCTGATGGTTTCTAAACCGCCTTCGACAGTTCGCCGCTGAATGGATCTGATACTAATTTCTAAAGATAATTCATTTCGTATTGGTGTGACCGACATAAAAGGATCCTTATTATTAATATATTATGTGTGCTTAACATTATAAACATGTTTTGTACGAAATCCTGCTATATATGTGTCATTTAAAGCCCTTATTATTCCAAATCGGAGCCACCAAACGCATAGTCCGGCCTAACCGCTACGCCTACTTACATACGTACATATGTGCATCACATATATGTATGTCAATATGTAGTCTAAATTTTGGTCGCATTTATGTCAGTGTTTACGTATTATCACAAATGTAGCACAAATAGCAGAATAATAAATTTAGGAGTCGAAAATATACCACCTTTTAACAAACATTTCTAGAATTGTCTAATTAAAGGCAAACATTGCTATAATTAATTGTATTTTGTGAGACGTTTAATTAATCATACTACTTATGCTTTTTCTTGAACCAACAATCTAGGTCACTGACCTATACAAAAGACTTTCGCCACGAAATTCCAAATAAACCGTAATATTGCTATTCTGAGAGGGTATAAAGTATCAGAATTTTTGTTGTAAATTTAATTTTGTGGAGTATAACTAACGTCATCTAACGTATGTGTGTATATGTAAGTATTTTCTTTCAGATCTTCCTCTATTCGATGTAGTATATCAATATTTGTATTATACTCAATCTCTTTTCTCGTACCTACCTCAAATTTTCACAAAACAGCTTTTTTGGCTTTCGAGTTTTTATTTTCAAATCAATAAATTTCATTTAATATTTAAATTAAACCTTTACCACGATAGCCTGTGTGAACTATAGGTTTGTTTAACTATTTGTAGAAATATTTCATTATAACATTGTTATTTTTGACATGGTAAATTAAGGTCATACCTGGAAACAAGAAATTTTATCCAACTTTGCGCACAGACTTAAGAGTTCTGTTAAATGTGCGCGAGTGTAAACAAACATATGTACATATGTATGTACATAATTATTTCTATTTTCTTTACATACATATCTACAAATATGCTTGTACGTGCCTTTTGCATGGAAGTAATGCGGTTAAATATGCATTGTTAAATAAATGCATGCATGTGGTTACATATGATAAATAATAAATGTAATTTATTTAGTGTTTTTGGAAGCTTGTTAAACTGTTTAAAATATATAATGAAAGTTATACATATGTATGTATGTACAAGGTGGCACAAAAGTAAACTTCCGATGTTTTTTGGCTGTAATTTAAAAAAAAAAAGAGAAACTTTGATTCTTTTTGTGGATTATTTTTATTTGGTCTTTTAATTTTTTTTACATCAAGTCGAGAATATGATGTCATGTAAATGGCCGCCGCCACAGTTGATTGTCATTTGAGCCCTTTTTATGGCATTTTCCATCACTTTGGCCAAAACTTCCGGCGATAGGTCCTCACATTCTTGACGGATATTCTCTTTAAGAGCTGCAAGAGTCTGAGGCTTGTTGACATAAACCCGTGACTTCAAAAAGCCCCACAAAAAGAAGTCTGGAGCGGTCAAATCAGGCGATCTTGCTGGCCAGTGCAAATCGCCAAAACGGGAGATTAGGCGCCCGGGAAATGCATCCTTCAGCATATCGGTTGTGGCACGTGCAGTGTGTGCCGTTGCACCGTCCTGTTGGAACCACATGTTTTCCAATCCCAATTCATCAAGTTGCGGCAAAAAGAACTCGTTGATCATTGCTCTGTAGCGCTCACCATTCACAGTAACCGTTTGGCCCGCGACGTCTTCGAAGAAAAAAGGTCCGATGACTCCTCCAGCGAAAACAGCACTTCATACAGTGACTTTGAGCGGGTGTAATGGCTCTTCGTGGGTTACACGCGGATTTTCAGTGTCCCTGAAGCGTAAATTTTGCTTATTTACGTACCCGCTAAGATGGAAATGGGCCTCATCACTCATGATTATTTTTGATGAAAAATCATCTTCCTCTTGGTGGTGATTAAGGATGGCTTGAGCGTATGTTAGACGCGATTGGCGGTCAGCAGCTAACAGCTGATGCACCGTCTGGACTTTGTTCGGAAACATCTTCAAATCTTGTACCAAAATTCGCTGTAAAGACCGTCGACTGATACCCATTTGCGTGGCACGTCGTCTGGTCGATGTCGACGGCGCTTCCATGACATCCTCGGCTACAGCAGCAATATTCTCTGCAGAACGGCTACTCCGGGGTCTGCCACGCCTGGCAGCATCTCGTGTTGTGCCAGTCTCTTCGAGGCGAGCGGCTAAACGTCGCAGTGTTTCACCAGTAGGCGTTGGACGGCCAGGAAATCTGCGACGAAATTCACGTTGTGCCAAAGTCACCGACCGATTATTGGTCAAATAAATAGTCAGCAATATTCCGCGTTCTGGAGCAGTGTAGCGTAACATTGTTTATTAACGTGTATCTCGCATGTGTTTACTACACAAATGTCAAAACAGAACTGACATTAGGGGCCAATCGCAAAATTTATAGCATTTTCTGATAGGAGGATTACCTTTGCGCCACCTTGTATGTATGTATGTTCTATATGGAAAATATTACTAAAATAAAATAAAATAAAACACTTTAATGGAAAGTATAAAAGAATAAATATTTTTTTATTTTTTTAAATGTTAGAAATATAACTGCGAAAATTCCTTATCAAAACAAAAGGAAAGTTTTCGCCAAATTACATCTGGAACCACAAAATGTAGCTGATAACAGAGAACGTACATTAATTTTCTCTAAAATTGTAGTTTTCGCTCAACCGATGTTATATTTTGCCCCTTGTAGGTGAAATTATTGAGGACGAGAAATAGATCCTTTCCCAAAAACGCGGAACGACAGCAGGAATGAAGCGGGATGCTACTTGATAAATAGCATATCGTGGCGACCTATGCTATCGCTTGCATCAGACCACCTACCCATAATCATCTCGATTGACAGACCTGCTGATATGTCTCCGCAGACCACCGGACCTATATCAACTTTAAAAAGACTGACTGGGTCAGGTTCGCGGAGTTCGCCTAAAATGCCTTCAGATCTCTTCCCACATCCACTGACGTTCGCAAAGCCGAACAGAAGTTCCGCAAGGTGGTTGCGTCAGCTGCGGCTCGCCTCACCCCTGCTGAGAGGATCCCTGAGATCCGTCCCAACTTCCCGGCCGAAGCGGCCGCTCTAGCGAATGAGCGCGACCACCTTCGCCGCTCCGATCCCCGAAATCCTAACATAAGGGATTTAAATGTGGTGATTCGGAGGCTGGTTGACCAAAATAAGCGGAACAAGTGGGAGGAACATTTGAAGTCCTGTAACCTAGTCACGGGTATTGGTAAGGTCTGGTCCACCGTGAAGTCCTTATCCAACCCGACGAAGCGTGACGACCGAGTGGAAATTTCATTCGGTGATCGTGCCTCGTCGGACCCGAAGAGATGCGCGAGCTATTTTAGCCGACAATTCATACTGCATCCTTCGGGGGATAGGGCCAAGCGGAAAGTGACCAGAAGGCTGCGCAAACTACCGAACAACAGCGCGCCTCTTACCTTCACTTGTGGCGAGGTGTAGGGGGTCATCGGGAAGGTGAAAGCCTCCAAGCCCATTGGCGCTGACGGGCTAAGCCTGTTGATGCTGAAAAATTTAGGCCCGCGGGAGTTGAGTTCCTCACAGGGATCCTCAACTTGTCAGTGGCCACCCTCATCATTCCTGACATTTGCACGTTTCCTAGGCCTCCCCCTAGATGAGTTCGACGACAACGACCATGGGTGAATCCGCTCTTTACAGGGCGTGATAACCGCTACAACAACAACAACAACCGGCAGGACCTCCATGTTTCAAAGGGGCACACAACAACAACATGCTCGCTCCTCTCCCCCACCCAGCTGCGCCCCTCCTGTGGGGACTAGCCAGTACCACACAGTCTGTTCCGTGTGTCAGACCACGATATACCGAAATGCGACATCAGTCAGGCTGGTGTCACTTCCGTGTGTTTTCTGGTCTGCGCACCACCCGTGAATGGTCGGGTGACTACCTGACTCCCTGTTGTAGAGCTCCGCAGCCGAACACGCCCATAGTGGCGCTGCCCAATAACACCTCAAGGCAGCCCATTGTGCTACTGCATGTGCAGCAGGGACCAGGTAGGCAACATCACCCTTCCCTCACACCTCTCTCCGAGACGACTCTCCGGAGACAAACGATACTCCTTCATCTGAACGGCAACGGGATTCAGGCCAAGATTAAGGAGATAACCGACTTTTTGAGACGGCACTACCTAACAATAGCTGCGATCCAGGAAACGAAACTGCAACGGCTACAATGTGTATCGTAAGGATCGCGAACGAGGTAATGGAGGTGTCTTTGCGTTCATTACCCATCACACTGTGTAGTATCGTCTCAAGGAATAGCTGTCCGGACAGGCGATGTCTAGCTCGAAATATTCAATGTTTATATACCCTCTGTCACATGCTGCCCGGCAGGATATCACCCCGACATAGGTGTGCTACTCAGAGGTGAAAACCGATTGGTAGTTGGTGACTTCAACGCGCACCACGATCTCTGGCATTCAAGCCTACCAGCTGATCGTTGGGGAAACGATTTGACGGAGCAAATAGACGATTCGACATTCTGCACGATGAACGATGACGCCCCCATCAGGATTATGGGTAGTTGCAGCAGCTCGCCTGACCTAACAATAGCTAGCGCAGGTCTAAGAAAAAGCATATCGTGGCGACCTATGCAATAGCTTGCATCAGACCACCTCCTTATTCATAATCATCTCGATTGACAGACCTGCTGACTTTGTCTCCGCGGACCACCGGACTTACATCAGCTTTAAAAAGGCTGACTGGGTCAGGTTCGCAGAGTTCACCGAAAATGCCTTCACACCTCTTCCCATACCCACTGACGTTCGCAAAGGCGAACAGAAGTTCCGCAAGGTGGTTGCGTCTGCTGCGGCTCGCTTCATCCCGGCAAGGAGGATCCCCGGGATCCGTCTCATTTTCCCGGATGAAGCGGGTGCTCTAGCGAATGACCGCGACCACCTTCGCCACTCCGATCCCGGCAATCCCAATATGAGGGATTTGAACGTGGAGATTCGGAGACTAATTGATCAGAATAAGCGGAACCAGTGGGAGGAGCATCTGAATTCCTGGAACCTAGTCACGGGTGTTGGTAAGCCCTGATCCACCGTGAAGTCCTTATCCAACCCCACGTAGCGCGACTACCGATTGGAAATTTCATTCGGGGATCGTGCCGCGTCGGACCCGAAGAGATGTGCGAGTTACTTTAGCCGACAATTCATATTGTCTCCTTCGGGGGATTGGACCAAGCGGAAGGTGACGAGAAGGCTGCGCAAACTGCCAAACAACAGTGCGCCTCTTGCCTTCACTTGCGGCGAGGAGAAGGAGATCATCGGGAAGGCGAAATCCTCCAAAGCCATTGGCCCATTGATGCTGAAGAATTTAGTCCCCGCGGGAGTTGAGTTCCTTACAGGGATCCTCAATCTGTCAATAGCCACCCTCATCATTCCTGACATCTGGACTTGGGAGGGTGGTCCCACTGCCCCCAAATTATAGCAACAACAACCAGCCGGCCAATCGAATTCCTTGTTGCCAACAACGTTTCTTTGTCTTTGCCCCAAGAGCGGCCGGCGAGCGACTTGAGGACATTGTTGCGGCTCTGTACTCTATTGGCGATTGCGGTAGTGTGCGCGGAGAAGGAGAGCAGGCTGTCGAAAGTCACCCCCAGAATCTTCGGGTGGTTAACCGTCGGAATGGGGGTGCCATCAATATGGATGTTAAGATCCAGCCTGACCTCCTTCGTCCAGGTGGTAAAAAGGGTCGCCGAGGACTTAGCAGGGGACAGCGCCAGGTTTCTGCTAGTGAAGAAGTGGGCAAGATCAGAGAGATATCCGTTCACTTTCAAACACAGATCATCAATTGCATTGCCGGTTGCCATTATCGAGCAATCATCAGCATAGGAGACAATCGTGACTCCCTCTGGCGGTTGAGGGAGCTTGGAGATATAGTGATTAAACAATAATGGGGACAGAACGCCACCCTGCGGTACCCCTTGTTTAATCCTCCTTGGTTTCGATGTTCTGTCTCTAAACCATACCGATGATTGACGACCACACAGGTAATTCGCGGTCCACTGTTTCAGTTCCTGCGGGAGAGTTGATGCTTCCACGTCAGCTAGTAGCGTGGAGTGGCTAACTGTGTCGAAAGCTTTCGACAGGTCCAACGCTACTAGGACGGTTCTCTCACAGGGGCGGTTTTGGTTAAGACCACGGTTCACCTGTGTGTTTATGGCATTAAGTGCTGTTGTTGTGCTGTGCACTTTCCGGAAGCCATGTTGATGCTTAGCTGACCCAAGGTGGTATGTATAGTACGGGAGGAGTAGGGCCTCAAGTGTCTTTACCACAGGTGAAAGCAGGGAAATCGGCCGATAGGAATCACCCTTGTCGGCCGGTTTCCCTGGTTTCAGTAGTGGGACCACCCTCCCAACCTTCCAGATGTCTGGAATGATGAGGGTGGCCATGGACAGATTGAGGATCCCAGTGAGGAACTCAACTCCCGCGGGGCCTAAATTTTTCAGCATCAACACTCTTAGCCCGTCAGGGCCAATGGCCTTGGAGGCTTTCGCCTTCCCGATGACCTCCTTTACCTCGCCACAAGTGAAGGTAAGAGGCGCGCTGTTGTTCGGTAATTTGCGCAGCCTCCTGGTCACCTTCCGCTTGGTCCTATCCCCCGAAGGATGCAGTGTAAACTGTCGGCTAAAATAGCTCGCGCATCTCTTCGGGTCCGACGAGGCACGATCACCGAATGAAATTTCCACTCGGTCGTCGTGCTTCGTCGGGTTGGATAAGGACTTCACGGTAGACCAAAGCTTACCAACACCCGTGACCAGATTACAGGACTTCAGATGCTCTTCCCACTTGTTCCGCTTGTGTTGGTCCACCAGCCTCCGAATCTCCACGTTTAAATCCTGGATGTTAGGATTACGGGGATCGGAGCGGCGAAGGTGGTCGCGTTCGTTCGCTAGAGCGGCCGCTTCAGCCGGGAAGTTGGGACGGATCTCAGGGATCCTCCCTGCCGGAATGAAGCGGGCCGCAGCTGACGCAACCACCTTGCGGAACTTATGTTCGCCTTTTCGAACGTCAGTGGGTGCGGGAAGAGACCTGAAGGCATTTTCGGTGAACTCCGCGAACCTGACCCAGTCAGCCTTTTTAAAGTTGATATAGGTCCGATGGTCCGCGGAGACAAAGTCAGCAGGTCTGTCAATCGAGATGATTATAGGTAGGTGGTCTGATGCAAGCGATAGCATAGGTCGCCAAGTTATGCTATTTATCAGACCTGCGCTAGCTATCGTTAGGTCAGGCGAGCTGCTGCAACTACCCATACTCCTGGTGGGGCATCATCATTCATCGTGCAGAATGTCGTATCGTCTATCTGCTCTGCCAAATCATTTCCCCTACGATCAGCTGGCAGGCTTGAATGCCAGAGATCGTAGTGCGCGTTGAAGTCACCAACTACCAATCGGTTTTCACCTCTGAGGAGCGCACCTATGTCAGGGTGATATCCTGCCGGGCAGCAGGTGACAGGGGGTATATAAATATTAAATATTTCGAGCTCGACATCGCCTGACCGGACAGCTATTCCTTGACATTCTAAGGTAGTGTCCCTGCGGTCGATGTCTTCTTCAATAAGACGATATTGCACTGTGTGATGGGTGATGAATGCTAAGCCACCACCATCACCTCGCTCGCGATCCTTACGATGCACATTGTAGCCATTGCAACTCAACAAAGTTGAGTTGCTGGGCAGTTTCGTTTCTTGGATCGCAGCTATTGACAGATTATGCCGACTCATAAAGTCGGTTATCTCGTCAATCTTGCCCTGCAGCCCATTGCAGTTCAGCTGAAGGAGTCTCGTTTGCCTCGGTAGAGTCGTCGCGGAGAGGGGTGTGAGGGAAGGGTGATGTTGCCCACCTGGACCCTGCTGCACATGCATTGGCACGTTGGGCTGCCTTATGGTGTTGTTTGGCAGCGCCACCACAGGCGCGTGCGGTTGCAAGGCTCTACAACAGGGATCCAGGTAGTCACCCGACCATTCACGTGTGGTGCGCAGGCCAGAACACACTCGAAAGTGACACCAGCCTTGGCACGAATTGCACCTGACTGATGCCGCATTCCGGTATATCCTAGCCTGACACACGGAACAGACTGTGTGGGGTACCAGGAGCTGCTGGCTACTCCCCACACGGGGGGCGGAGCTAGGTTGAGGGGGGGAGGGGAGCGACCATGTTGTTGTGTGCTCCTGCGAACCGTAGAGGTTCTGCCGGTGCTAGGCACCGGTGCACTAGGTGCAACTAGGGGAGCCGTAGAGGCTATGGGCGCCTTAGGGCGCGAACAACATGGGGCCACATAATTTGTGGGCCACTCCTTATGGGTCTTAAGGCCTGAGCAGACCTTAAGATGGCTCCATCCGTCGCACGAATTACACCTTACCGAAGTGGAGTTCGGATGGAGCTTTTTCTGGCAAACGCAGCAAAAATAGGTTTCTGGACCAGGGTTTGACTCGATGCCAGCCCTGACCAGAAGGAGGTGAAGCAACCCTGCTGCAAGGAGTTGCTCCAGGAGAGACAGACAACTTATGGGGTAGGCCGATCTAAACAGGGTTAGATCGCCGAAACAACAGTCCTTGGCCGGGTGAAACCCGGGTCATTCCGGTACGTAGAACCGACTGTCGTGGGAATGGAGGGAAAATGGTTGATAAGATTCCCATTTTTCATCCGGTTTCAACAGCGGTATCACCATCCCAGCTTTTTAGATCTCCGGAATGATGAGGGTGGACATAGACATGTTGAAAAGTTTTGTTAGGTATGCTACTCCCGTGGAGCCCACATTTTTCAGCATCAACATGCTTAGTCCATCAGAACCAACGGCCTTGGAGGCTTTCGCCTTCCCGATGGCTTCTGCAACCTTGCTACAAGTGTAGGTAAGTGGCGCGCTGGGTATTGGCCATTTGCGCAGCCTTCTGGACACGTTCCGTTAAGTAGTATCCTTCGAAGGATGCAGTTTAAACTGTCGGCTAAAGTAGCTCGCGCAGGTCGCTTCGTTCTGTTGGTGTTCGGTTGCGAGGCTCTACAGCAGAGACCCAGGTAGTCACCCGACCATTCACGCGTGGTGCGCAGACCAGAACACACGAAAGCGACACCAGCCTGACTGATAGGTTCTGACTGTAGAGGTTCAGCCGTTGCTAGGAACCGGTGCACTTGGTATAGCTAAGGGGCCGTAAAGGCTATGGGCGCCGTAGGGCGCGAACAACATGTGGCCACATAATTTTGTGGACCACTCCTTATGGGTCTTAAGGCCTGAGCAGACCTTAAGATGCCTCCGTCCGTCGCACGAATTACACCTTACCAAAGGGAAGTTGAGATGGAGCCTTTTCTGGCAGACGCAGCAAAAATAGGTATCTGACCCAGGGTTTGGCTCGATGCCAGTTCTGAGCAGAAGGAGGTGGAGCAACCCTGCTGCTAAAAGTTGGTCCAGGAGAGACAGACGACTTATTTGGTAGGGCGATCTGTTTCGTTCTGATTAGTTCGCAATTCATTGTTTTTATTCAAAGTGTTATTTCATTCGTATTTCTACGTGTTCTTACTATGCATGTATGTACGTAGGACAAGTATGCCCCAAATAGCTGACTTATTGTTCCTTCTGTTTGTTTCTAGCAGTCCAGGTGCGATGTTGGGTTTGTGGTGTGCACCTTTTGGGCTGCAGAGCTCCGAGACAAACTTCTTCGCCGAACGGCGCCGAAGATGCTTTGGTACGGTAAAAGTGGATCTGGGTTACATGTCACGTCCCCTTTCGAGCTCGAGCTTGCTAAAGTCAATCATGTGGGAGGGATCCTCACTGATTTAGCTGGCATAACTTCAGGAGGGCTATGGTTAGAAGGAGGGATAGTCGATGTGGACTGGGCCGTGGATGATGATGATTCTAGGGTTGAACCCACCTCATTCTTCGTCTCCACTGAAACGTTTCTCTTTCGCCCGCGATCAGGGTCTGACGGGTCTGACGGTGACGAAACTGTTCTGATAGTTCAGTCTAAAACTTTCACTCCTCATCTTAATATAGGACTCTTCGGCTACGCCCTGTTCACAGTGCTCTAAATTGTGTTGCTGATGACGCGTCAGGCGGAGACATGAGAGCCCGCGTTTTGCGCGTTTATCAGCTTAATGGGATGGTCGATAGGCATATCAGCATTCCTCGGTAGAAAAACCAGCATCGTGTGGATTGGAGGTATATCATCTCCCCTCTTTTTTCATAACTTAGGGCCTTCTGGAGCACCGAAAAGACATGTTGTTTTCTTTGTGGGAATGGTATTTCATGATTGGTTCCTTCCACGTAAATGTATAGACCACATACAATGTGCGCAAACGTTAACACTTACCAAAAATATGGTTAAATATTTTTTTTTTTTTAATTTGAGAATTTGTTTCAAGTTTCTTGTAGGCATGATGGAGTTTCAGTCCCCGCAGGCCTTGTGTTGATTTTTTACGGTTCGCTTTGCAGTTAGTTTAACTAACTGGCTGCTATCCTAGAAGCAGCTATAAAATCATCACTGATACCAAACAGGCCAATCGTTTCAAACATTTTATTACTGACAACTCGTTTGTTTGTACTTTGGAGTTTATCATTTTCCAAGCTCACATATTTCTTTCCATGGACAGTTACCATTATGGTAGCAAGCAGTTCCTGCTCTTCCTCATTTGCCTTTAAAACCCTCAGTATCACACGGCACAATCAATGTTGCTTTGTGTTCTACAGCTAATGGAATAGGTCTTATGAGTTCCCTCAAGTTGCGGTCAGGCCAATAATGATACGATACCTGAAAGTGACGAAATAAAATTTCGAGAATGAGAGGGCAAAGAAGAAAGTCTTTTTATCATTGTTTGTTTGTGTAAGAAGTTTGCCAGAAGAAATATCCAGCAGCGAAATTCGGACGAATTGTCATCTGTTTCCTCTTAAAGAGAAATATATCCAATTGTACACGAAATTTCAGAAACATGGAGGATGTTTCACAAACAGCTGGTAGACTTGTGTATATCCAAAGCGTAAAATGGAAAACATTGTACATAAATCAGTTCGCAAGGTGTTACTCTGAGACAGTTTACTGATTAAACGAGTAGTAATTTACTTTTTGGAAGTTTTCATTTTGCTTATATTACAAGCAGCTGTTCGTATCCAGTTGATTTTCTTGCAAAAAAGTAAGAACTTTTCCTACAAAATTTTGGCATCAAAATCAAATGTCAAATTGCTCTCTCAATTTCTCCCACTTTGCAAGTTTTTTGCGTAAGTGTGTCTGACAGTTTTTAATAATTATCAATACGTGAATTGAAATATTCTTAGGGTCGGACATGGAGTAATCTCCAGGATTTTTAACTTAGAAATTAGAAAAAATCTTGAAATTTCTACTAGAGCTGCCATGTTGGATTTGTGTAGGGGAGAGACTTCACCGCCAAGCTATTTCGACTGTATTACACGCATTTAAACACGATCGAACATTGACTTTCCAGCTAATCGGAATTCCCAACTATTGGATCACATTTCTGTCTCATTAAGTACCCCCGATGAAGAAGTCGTTGGTTTTCAGTGACCTCGAAATAACGACTTGGGAGATTCGACGCCGCCACGGAAGATAAAAATGCTGCCCACAGGGCCACGCTGCGTTAGGGCGTAACGCGAGCTGCGTGGGAGCACTACTGGTGGCTGAGACTGGAAGAGCAACGTGCTATACGCAGAAAGAAAAGAGCGGCCGAAATACGGCGGCTTGCGGAAGATTTTAAAAAAGGGGGATATTCCTGCAAGAATAAGAATAAGAATAATGGAGACTGATGTTTACAGCGCACCTAAATTTGGGACGGTAATGGCGTTAAATTGTCACAACAAAAGCGTCGCCGGAGAAGATGAAGATTATGATCCCCAAATCTCTGATGACGGTAGTGACCTCCCGTCACCCGTCTTCGATGCAGTAAAGATAGCAATAGGCGCAGTGGGACAACAAAGCCGCACTGGTTAAGGGATTATCAGTTGAGCTATTTAAGCATGTTAGCAAAAAGCTGGTAACGCAAATGTGCCAACTTATTTGTAGAATATGGTCTGCCTGGTATGCCTGCCGGAATTTGAGTGTGTTCTGCCCAATTCACAAAAAGGTTAATCCTACAATATGCGCTAACTACCGTAGGATCAGCCACCTTAACATTTTATACAAGGATCTATCGAGCGTATTGTGATAAAAACTGAAGCTGAGGGTTTAGAGCTTGGAAGTCTATGATCCCCCAGATATTCACGATACGCAAAACATCGGCAAATATCTTTGAGAAGAAGATGAAGACGCACGATTTCTTT
This sequence comes from Anomoia purmunda, assembly GCA_951828415.1. NCBI lineage: Eukaryota > Metazoa > Arthropoda > Insecta > Diptera > Tephritidae > Anomoia > Anomoia purmunda. The sequence goes on from OX639998.1 coordinate 43,813,237, forward strand.
GTCGACTTTAAATCAGTTTTTCACAGCACGAGGAGAAGTTGCCAATATGCTGTGGTTTTTAAATTTGGTACCCCTGTAAAACTAATTCGGCTATGTCAAATGACGCTGCGGAATTCCACCAGCTCCGTTAGAATTCAAAAGGACCTCTCCAATAAGGTTGATAACAAACGAGGTTGTTTGTGGTAAAAGAAAATTCGAGCTGCAGAATTAAACCTGCCAGACCCTCTCTCGACGAACCAAACCCACACTATAAGTCTCATCATGTCCGTGTTATAGCATAGGTATGCTGGTAACATCGGATGAGGTGACTCTTGGAATGTTCGAGAGAAATATTCTCCAAAAATTTGTTGGACACTTACATCTTTGCGACGGCGAATACCGCAGACTATGAGCGATGAGCTTCATAGCGACATATAGGTAGATATGGTACAGCGAATTAAGATGCAGTGGCTAGCTGGCTAGCTTATATTGTACGTATGGAAAATTGCTTCGTTGGAAAGTATATGTGGAGAAGGAATTGGCTTCACTTGGGGTCTCAAGCTGACGCCAGTTAGCATACGAACGATTGGAAAGATGTCCTAAGCGGTTATAGCACCAATTAAGCCGAGAAGTATATAGTTATGTATTATACGAATAGTTAAGCAACCACTGTTAACTAGCATGAGATGAGACCTACTGCTATTTTTTTACTTTTCGCTTTCTTAACAGAGGTGTTCTTCTAAATTTAAGTATGATGAAAAAAATTGTAAACTTTAAGTTATTGAAGAAAGACCAAAACAGCGACATCCTGTCAACTTTGTTATTGGCGCAGAAACACACTGCAAACGATTCATGTTATTGAATTGTATTTAAAAAAAAGAAATCGTTCGAAAAGAACATTTTTGAATGCCATTTGAAGTCATCTGAAAGACATTTGAAAAGAAAAAGACATGCATACATGAATATCACTTCAAGCCATGTGCAACAACAATAACAGTCAAAACCAGTGTTTTAAAGGAAGAAACAAACAGTAAAAACAAATAGTGCAACATCCAAAGCTGAACATGAGCCATAGAGATCAAGGACAAAGTAACAACCACCAAGAAAAAAATATCAAAGACATTCATACATGCAGAATTCGTGATGCCATATTGAAGAACAGTTATCAAGCACATAGCAGTGCTTAAAACAATAAAAATATATAAACTGGGAAGAAAATAAATAAAAAAGCTACAAAAACTTCTACTAAAATCATCAAAATAGCTATCCTGGAGGAGAAATCAAGAAAATCGATCAACGCCAATTGGACGAGATAAATCAAGTCAATGTCATTCGAAGGTCAAACCAGTAAGACAGGTAAATATTGAAATTAAGTTGATATCAACAAACATTTGAAGCATTTCCAGCTTCGATGGCGAGAGAGACGCTCTTAAATTTTATAGAGCGTGTCGATTCCATGGCTCCAGTTCTATACACATTTGTAATTTGTAATTTATTCAATCAATCAACAGACAATATGCTTACAGACTATATGTAGTGATATCTATTGCATTACAAAATAAATATCTAAAAAAAAAAAAAATGTATAATAAGCATTAAGACAAGTGTCTTATAAGCAAACTCTTAAAACTAAACTTTGTATAACAAAAATCACACCCCAATGTAGAGGAAAAGGCATTAAATTGTGAAAGTGTTCTCCTTAGAGGAGCATTTATTGCATAAAGAGTTCTAGCAACGCCCACAAAAAACGATTCATTGCAACGAAGAATCCGTGAGGGCACATTAAAGCTAACTTTCATAAGAAGATATGAGCAATCAATGGGCATTCCCACGACAGTCGGTTCTACGTACCGGAATGACCCGGGTTTCACCCGGCCAAGGACTGTTGTTTCGGCGTCCTAACCCTGTTTAGATCGGCCTACCCCATAAGTTGTCTGTCTCTCCTGGAGCAACTCCTTGCAGCAGGGTTGCTTCACCTCCTTCTGGTCAGGGCTGGCATCGAGTCAAACCCTGGTCCAGAAACCTATTTTTGCTGCGTTTGCCAGAAAAAGCTCCATCCGAACTCCACTTCGGTAAGGTGTAATTCGTGCGACGGATGGAGCCATCTTAAGGTCTGCTCAGGCCTTAAGACCCACAAGGAGTGGTCCACAAACTATGTGGCCCCATGTTGTTCGCGCCCTATGGCGCCCATAGCCTCTACGGCTCCCCTAGTTGCACCTAGTGCACCGGTGCCTAGCACCGGCAGAACCTCTACGGTTCGCAGGAGCACACAACAACATGGTCGCTCCCCTCCCCCCCCCCCCAACCTAGCTCCGCCCCCCGTGTGGGGAATAGCCAGCAGCTCCTGGTACCCCACACAGTCTGTTCCGTGTGTCAGGCTAGGATATACCGGAATGCGGCATCAGTCAGGTGCAATTCGTGCCAAGGCTGGTGTCACTTTCGAGTGTGTTCTGGCCTGCGCACCACACGTGAATGGTCGGGTGACTACCTGGCTCCCTGTTGTAGAGCCTCGCAACCGCACGCGCCAGTGGCGGCGCTGCCAAACAACACCATAAGGCAGCCCAACGTGCCATTGCATGTGCAGCAGGGTCCAGGTGGGCAACATCACCCTTCCCTCACACCCCTCTCCGCGACGACTCTACCGAGGCAAACGAGACTCCTTCAGCTGAACTGCAATGGGCTGCAGGGCAAGATTGAGGAGATAACCGACTTTATGAGTCGGCATAATCTGTCAATAGCTGCGATCCAAGAAACGAAACTGCACAGCAACTCAACTCTGTTGAGTTGCAACGGCTACAATGTGCATCGTAAGGATCGCGAGCGAGGTAATGGTGGTGGCTTAGCATTCATCACCCATCACACAGTGCAGTATCGTCTTATTGAAGAAGACATCGACCGCAGGGACACTACCTTAGAATGTCAAGGAATAGCTGTCCGGCCAGGCGATGTCGAGCTCGAAATATTTAATATTTATATACCCCCTGTCACCTGCTGCCCGGCAGGATATCACCCTGACATAGGTGCGCTCCTCAGAGGTGAAAACCGATTGGTAGTAGGTGACTTTAATGCGCACCACGATCTCTGGCATTCAAGCCTACCAGCTGATCGGAGGGGAAACGATTTGGCAGAGCAGATAGACGATTCGACATTCTGCACGATGAATGATGATGCCCCCACCAGGATTATGGGTATTTGCAGCAGCTCGCCTGACCTAACGATAGCTAGCGCAGGTCTGATAAATAGCATAACGTGGCGACCTATGCTATCGCTTGCATCAGACCACCTACCTATAATCATCTCGATTGACAGACCTGCTGACTTTGTCTCCGCGGACCATCGGACCTATATCAACTTTAAAAAGGCTGACTGGGTCAGGTTCGCGGAGTTCACCGAAAATGCCTTCAGGTCTCTTCCCGCTCCCACCGACGTTCGAAAAGGCGAACATAAGTTCCGCAAGGTGGTTGCGTCAGCTGCGGCCCGCTTCATTCCGGCAGGGAGGATCCCTGAGATCCGTCCCAACTTCCCGGCTGAAGCGGTCGCTCTAGCGAACGAACGCGACCACCTTCGCCGCTCCGATCCCCGTAATCCTAACATTCAGGATTTAAACGTGGCGATTCGGAGGCTGGTTGACCAACACAAGCGGAACAAGTGGGAGGAGCATCTGAAGTCCTGTAATCTGGTCACGGGTGTTGGTAAGCTTTGGTCTACCGTGAAGTCCTTATCCAACCCGACGAAGCACGACGACCGAGTGGAAATTTCATTCGGGGATCGTGCCTCGTCGGACCCGAAGAGATGCGCGAGCTATTTTAGCCGACAGTTTATACTGCATCCTTCGGGGGATAGGACCAAGCGGAAGGTGACCAGGAGGCTGCGCAAATTACCGAACAACAGCGCGCCTCTTACCTTCACTTGTGGCGAGGTAAAGGAGGTCATCGGGAAGGCGAAAGCCTCCAAGGCCATTGGCCCTGACGGGCTAAGCGTGTTGATGCTGAAGAATTTAGGCCCCGCGGGAGTTGAGTTCCTCACCGGGATCCTCAATTTGTCTATGGCCACCCTCATCATTCCAGACATCTGGAAGGTTGGGAAGGTGGTCCCACTACTGAAACCAGGGAAACCGGCCGACAAGGGTGATTCCTATCGGCCGATTTCCCTGCTTTCACCTGTGGTAAAGACACTTGAGGCCCTACTCCTCCCGTACTATACATACCACCTTGGGTCAGCTAAGCATCAACATGGCTTCCGGAAAGTGCACAGCACAACAACAGCACTTAATGCCATAAACACACAGGTGAACCGTGGTCTTAACCAAAACCGCCCCTGCGAGAGAACCGTCCTAGTAGCGTTGGATCTGTCGAAAGCTTTCGACACAGTTAGCCACTCCACGCTACTAGCTGACGTGGAATCATCAACTCTCCCGCAGGGACTGAAACGGTGGACCGCGAATTACCTGTGTGGTCGTCAATCATCGGTATGGTTTAGAGATACAACATCGAAACCAAGGAGGATTAAACAAGGGGTACCGCAGGGTGGCGTCCTGTCCCCATTACTGTTTAATCACTACATCTCCAAGCTCCCTCAACCGCCAGAGGGAGTCACGATTGTCTCCTATGCTGATGATTGCTCGATTATGGCAACCGGCAATGCAATTGATGATCTGTGTTTGAAAGTGAACGGATATCTCTCAGATCTTGCCCAATTTTTCACTAGCAGAAACCTGGCGCTGTCCCCTGCCAAGTCCTCGGCGACCCTTTTTACCACCTGGACGAAGGAGGCCAGGCTGGATCTTAACATCCACATCGATGGCACCCCCATTCCGACGGTTAACCACCCGAAGATTCTGGGGGTGACTTTCGACAGCCTGCTCTCCTTCTCCGCGCACACTACCGCAATCGCCAATAGAGTACAGAGCCGCAACAATGTCCTCAAGTCGCTCGCCGGCAGCTCTTGGGGCAAAGACAAAGAAACGTTGTTGGCAACATACAAGGCGATTGGCCGGCCGGTAATAAACTATGCTGCGCCAGTTTGGTCGCCGGGAACCAGCAGGACACAATGGACGAAGCTGCAGACCTGCCAGAACGCCGCACTCCGCACGGTGACGGGATGTCTTCTGATGTCGCCTGAGGAGCATCTCCACCAAGAGGTCAATGTGCTCCGAGTTAAGGAGCACAACCTCATGCTCAGCAAGCAGTTCCTTGCTGGATGTCACCGCTCGGGGCATCCAAACGGGCACCTGCTTGCCGTGGAACTGCCCCCCAGGCACATTAGAAGGCATCTACTAGAACTAAAGGACGAGATCCAGCCACTCATCACACAACCGCTGGATCCGGAGGCGTACCGGCGGGTCCTAAGCAACATCCACAGAGACACAGTCACGAACATCATTGACTCCCGCCAGGCGAATGCAGTCATCGGAGCCCAACCACCACCTGTAGCAGATGAGGAGTCCCTGCTGCCCCGCGAGTCCCGCGTCACTCTGGCACAACTACGATCTGGATACTGTAGCAGGCTCAACTCCTACTTATCCAGAATCAACCCCGACATACCCAACACATGTCCGGCATGTGGAGATTCTCCGCACGACACCAACCACCTATTCACATGCCCTCTCAAACCCACTCATCTAACCCCCCTCTCCCTCTGGTCCAACCCTGTCGAAACTGCACGTTTCCTGGGCCTCCCCCTAGATGAGTTTGACGACAACGACCATGGGTGAATCCGCTCTTTACGGGGCGCGACTAGCCGCTACAACAACAACAACAACAGCAATCAATGGAACCAGTAATGATATCAAACACAACGCACATCGACAGCATAGTACGCCTCGACTCCAATGTCATGAGATTTATTAGTAAACAACGTGAGCGATAAGACGGAATAGGGTCTAGAAAATTTAACGACCGTAAAGCAAAGCGTATAAAAGCTTTCTGAACATACTCCAATCTATTAATATATACCGCATGGAAAGGCCTCCAAACAAAAACCGCATACTCCAACCTAGACCGCACTAAAGATGAGTACAATAGTTTGAGAGTATAGGGATCAGAGAACGAAGAACAGTTACGACGTATAAAAGCTAACATCGCATACGCTTTAGAAATAACAAAATTTATGTGAGTGACGAAGCTCAGTTTGGGGTCAAAATAAATTCCCAAGTCTTTGAATTCAATCAACTTTTTTAGTGGAACGTTTGAAATACAGTATGACGTAGCAGTAGTACCAAGAATCCTAGAATAAGTGGTAAAATGACACTTATTAACGTTAAGAAATAAGCTATTACGACCACACCAAAGGTAGAGGTTGTCAAGCTCACTTTGCAAAATTAAAGAATCTTCAAGGCATTTTATTTCATGATAAATCTTTAAGTCATCTGCATATAGAAGAAAATTGCATTTAGAAAAGCATGAAGTTATATCGTTAATGAACAAACCAAATAGCAAGGGCCCCAGAACGCTGCCCTGGGGAACACCAGACGAAGCTACGAAAGAAAAAGACGACACACCCTCAAGACGAACGACACAACGCCTGTCGTCTAAGTAGGATGAGATCCACTTTAAAAAATTAGAATGAAAGCCTAGGCCAAGCAGTTTGGCCAATAGAATTCGATGAATTACCCTGTCAAAAGCCTTAGAAAAATCAGTGTAAACCGCATCAATTTGGAATCCTTTCTGAAAAGTATCCAAACAGTCTTCCGTCAAAACAGCTAGATTTGTAAGAGTCGATCTACCCGGAACGAATCCATGCTGTTGCGGACAGAGTAGATGTTTTACAGCAAAATACATTTTTTCTTTTACTATACACTCAAACAGTTTTGAGACTGTGGTAAGTTTTGAGATTGGTCTGTAGTTTTCGATATCATTTTTATTTCCGCTTTTTAGTATAGGCGTGATAAATGTCAATTTCCAAGCATCAAGAAAAACTCCAACAGACAAAGACATGTTAAAAATATGTCTCAAAGGTATAATCAAAGAAGCACAATTTTTCAATAGAATAGCAGAGAGACCATCAGCATCAGTTGCTGTTGACATTTTTAGCTTATCAATGCCGTTAGTGATATCCAAATCCGTCAAGCATAGGTTTCCAAAATTAACTGAAGTGTCTAAATTTGATAGGAGATCTTCAGGTATACAATCATTAGAATTATCAGATGCATAATTCGACGAAAAAAAATCAGCAAATAGATTAGCCGCTTCTGACAAAGAATTAGCAGAATGGCCTCTAAGCTGAACCGATGTAGGTATAACTGAGCAATTATTTTTTGACTTAATGTAGCTCCAAAAGAATTTTGGATTACTTTTAATGTTATTTTCAATTTTACTAATATAACCTCGATACAGAGATCTATTAAGCTTATTAAATTCAGTTCTGTAATATACGTAACGCTAATGGAAACTGACGTTATTAGAATGTTTATGCTTTTTATAAAACTTATTTCTCAAGTTTCTTAAGCGTTTGAGCTCCCTAGAGAACCAAGGACGCTTAGCAGTTTTCAAACTAAGCATTGGGATATGATTCCTGCAAACTTCAAATATTGTTGACTTAAAAATATCAAAACAACCAGATACATCAAGATCTCCGAAAAGCTTGGGCCAATCCAAGTCTAACAAAGTATCTATATCAACAAAATTACAACGCGAATAGTATAGAATTTTAATTATGGGTAGTATCAAAAACCAAATTGTAGGTAATGCAAAAAGATCTTTAATGGCCAATGGAAATTCTGGCCTGAAATTAAACAGATTTTAATAGATAATCATGGCGAAAAAAACACTCGGCAGACGAGCTCATTGATCAAATTATAACGTGTCGCTGTGACTCGACGATCGAAAATTTTAATAAAACATTAACTACTTTATTATGCAGATTAAACAATGCACTTTACTTCAGTAATACTGATAATTCTGCAATTAACGCGACCAGTAATGCCAGAATTGCAGCACATAAATTTAAACATGGTTTACCAGAACCCGTTAGAAGCATTGCCATAAGCAGAAATCCAACATATTTAAAATAGGCTTTTCACATAATAAAAAATAATGGTTGTTTAAAATATACCAACACCAATCATGGTTCTGCTAACAGCGGATCACGGCCCTTAAGTAATATGGGAAATTTAGAGAATAACAGCAGATAACAGAGTACAACAACGATGGCAGTACAACAACACCAATCGCTTTAGTAATTACCGCTCAAGTAAGGAAATTGGAACAGGAGCGGGAAACGAAAGTGGAGTAAGACAAAATTTCTACCAAAAACAAGCTTTCATGCAGTCCAGGCGAACCTATAATTCAAATAATCAAGCAGGTAGATTGCAAAATAACTTTCGATGAACAAATAGTAATGATAATGGAACACGCAATGGTAGGTGCACAATAAGAAATACAAGCCTCAAAAAATTACATTATATAAATAATACTCATGTGAGAAGATTTAGATATATTGAAAATACGGACGCAGAGTATAGTATTCTTAATGCGAACATTTGCAGCCCCAAATGGGGAATAAATTCTCCAAAATATACTTTGAAGGTTTTTAACAAACCTGTTATTACTAACATCCAATACAGAATACCACTCTTTAGAAACTCAATAAACCTAACACTTCCGCTAATTTTGTCGAACTTCCGTTCCATTAACATTTTGAGGGTATAATAGGAAACAATATTTTATTTGATCTAAACATGATATTTGGTTACAAAAGCAGAAGATTGTTAACATAAAATACGAGTTTACCTATTTAATTTAATGAGGAAGAAGAAATGTCTTTAGATAACTATTTGAAAAAATAAATGGTACAAGTTTTTGTTTGTGAAGAGGAAAAACAGGAAAATTTTGTATTAAACAAATACACTGATCTCTGAAAATTTGGCGTTTACAGTGAAATAAAACACCGAATCATAACTAGTGCGGATATTCCGATATATAGCAAACTCTACAGATATCAAGCTGTGCGTCGTGCAGAAGTTGATAGATAAATTAAAGACGTGCTGAAACAAATGATAACAACATAGCAACAGTCCATACAACTTCCCTTTGTGGGTTGTGCCAAAATTGGACAACAGCGGTAAGCCAAAGTGGCGAGTTGTTATCGATTATCGCAGGTTAAATTACCAAACAGTTGGTGACCGATTTCTTTTTCCGAATATGCAAGACGTATTCGACAAACTAGGTAAATGTAATTAGTTTAGTAATATTGATCTTGTGAAAGGATATCATCAAATTGAAGTTCACCCTGATGATAGGCCATTGAGTTTTATAGACATTACACTATTCATGCCTATTATGGTTGCCGACGGGTGGTTGCGGAGGGAGTTATACTCACTTCGGATAGCTTTCGGTATTATCAAAAACGATCGATAATGCCGTGTGTGGATGAAGTAAAAAAGTGGCATCACCAGAAACGCATTCAATCCGTGATTAGAACAAATTGTTCACTTTGAAATTCTCAGTACATTGTGTTGCGGATGCTTATAAATAAACCATAGAAAGTAATAAAATGTAAAAAAAACGCATTTATTTGTCTTTTATTAAGTACTGGATAGTAAAAATTAACTAATTTGTGTTTTTTAGGAAGCGCCCAACGAGCCGGGAGCAATTCAGATGTTAAGTTTCCAAAATGACGGAGCATCCGGACATAGCAAAAAAATTTACCAAAAATGCACCTGCCGTCGTGAAGAATTGAACTCGATAGGGCCGCCATCTAAAAGCATTGCTGAATGGAAAAAGGATTTTGAAATATTTAAAAGCTATTTAAAAAAATGTTTTACTAAATTTTAACTGCAGGTTTGGTCAGACTATAAATCGGCAGTAAAGAAGAAGCTGGTGCACAATAAAAGAGAGCTACAAGCAACTGGTGGAGGAGAAAATAGAGAAATGCCTCCGTCATCGTTAGAAGAAGATGTTGCTGCTCTTGTGTGCTTCAACGATTGTATTGGTGGGATCAATAACACCAAACAATTTGGGGTGCCGCAGAGGAGATGGTATGATGGCAATACTCCATCTACTCCGAGAGATGTGCAGCAGAAGAGGTATGATGACACTACTCCATCTATTTCGAGAAATGTGCCACAGAAGAGAATACGTGAGTGCATTTCTCCATCTACTTCGGAAAATGACGACGGTATTGAAGCTCGTGACGATGGTGATATGGAGAATGATCCAAATATTTGGAATCAAATTAAAAAAAAGAAAAAAGACACCTGAACATCTTGATTTGCTAGAAAAACAAATAGGTGTTCAAAGGAGTCTATTCGAAAAAGTTTCTGAAGGTGTTGACACTCAAGGTAAGCATTTTGAGTACCTGAAAGAAAATGTTAAAAGACTGAATAGATCAGTAGAGTGGCTGGGCGACCAAAAAAAGCAAGGTAACGCAATTCTTCCACATATCATTGAAGAAACAAAAAGGCACAACGCTGCAATGGAAAAGACTACATTAGACAAATTAAGAGTTAAAACAGAACTTTTAAATTTTGAGCTGGGAAACGTAGACAGACACCTTAATCCTTAAATGTTTTTTTTAACTGTGATGTATGTATGTATGTATATGTGAATATTTTTTTTTTTTTGCCATGAAGGCGTTTTTATTTAAATTTTAAGAAATATGTACATACATATATATGATGTATATATGATATGTATGCTTTTATATTCAGATTTAAAGAAAATATGAATTCAGTGATCATAAATATAAGTTTTTCCCACGACAGTCGGTTCTACGTACCGGAATGACCCGGGCTTCACCCGGCCAAGGACTGTTGTTTCGGCGTCCTAACCCTGTTTAGGTCGGCCTACCCCATAAGTTGTCTGTCTCTCCTGGAGCAACTCCTTGCAGCAGGGTTGCTTCACCTCCTTCTGGTCAGGGCTGGCATCGAGCCAAACCCTGGTCCAGAAACCTATTTTTGCTGCGTTTGCCAGAAAAAGCTCCATCCGAACTCCACTTCGGTAAGGTGTAATTCGTGCGACGGATGGAGCCATCTTAAGGTCTGCTCAGGCCTTAAGACCCATAAGGAGTGGTCCACAAATTATGTGGCCCCATGTTGTTCGCGCCCTAAGGCGCCCATAGCCTCTACGGCTCCCCTAGTTGCACCTAGTGCACCGGTGCCTAGCACCGGCAGAACCTCTACGGTTCGCAGGAGCACACAACAACATGGTCGCTCCCCTCCCCCCCCCCCCTCAACCTAGCTCCGCCCCCCGTGTGGGGAGTAGCCAGCAGCTCCTGGTACCCCACACAGTCTGTTCCGTGTGTCAGGCTAGGATATACCGGAATGCGGCATCAGTCAGGTGCAATTCGTGCCAAGGCTGGTGTCACTTTCGAGTGTGTTCTAGCCTGCGCACCACACGTGAATGGTCGGGTGACTACCTGGCTCCCTGTTGTAGAGCCTTGCAACCGCACGCGCCTGTGGCGGCGCTGCCAAACAACACCATAAGGCAGCCCAACGTGCCAATGCATGTGCAGCAGGGTCCAGGTGGGCAACATCACCCTTCCCTCACACCCCTCTCCGCGACGACTCTACCGAGGCAAACGAGACTCCTTCAGCTGAACTGCAATGGGCTGCAGGGCAAGATTGAGGAGATAACCGACTTTATGAGTCGGCATAATCTGTCAATAGCTGCGATCCAAGAAACGAAACTGCACAGCAACTCAACTTTGTTGAGTTGCAATGGCTACAATGTGCATTGTAAGGATCGCGAGCGAGGTAATGGTGGTGGCTCAGCATTCATCACCCATCACACAGTGCAATATCGTCTTATTGAAGAAGACATCGACCGCAGGGACACTACCTGAGAATGTCAAGGAATAGCTGTCCGGTCAGGCGATGTCGAGCTCGAAATATTTAATATTTATATAGCCCCTGTCACCTGCTGCCCGGCAGGATATCACCCTGACATAGGTGCGCTCCTCAGAGGTGAAAACCGATTGGTAGTTGGTGACTTTAACGCGCACCACGAAAGCCTCCAAGGCCATTGGCCCTGACGGGCTAAGCGTGTTGATGCTGAAAAATTTAGGCCCCGAGGGAGTTGAGTTTCTCACTGGGATCCTCCATTTGTCCATGGCCACCCTCATCATACCAGACATCTGGAAGGTTGGGAGGGTGGTCCCTCTACTGAAACCAGGGAAACCGGCCGACAAGGGTGATTCCTATCGGCCGATTTCCCTGCTTTCACCTGTGGTAAAGACACTTGAGGCCCTACTCCTCCCGTACTATACATACCACCTTGGGTCAGCTAAGCATCAACATGGCTTCCGGAAAGTGCACAGCACAACAACAGCACTTAATGCCATAAACACACAGGTGAACCGTGGTCTTAACCAAAACCGCCCCTGTGAGAGAACCGTCCTAGTAGCGTTGGACCTGTCGAAAGCTTTCGACACAGTTAGCCACTCCACGCTACTAGCTGACGTGGAAGCATCAACTCTCCCGCAGGGACTGAAACAGTGGACCGCGAATTACCTGTGTGGTCGTCAATCATCGGTATGGTTTAGAGACAGAACATCGAAACCAAGGAGGATTAAACAAGGGGTACCGCAGGGTGGCGTCCTGTCCCCATTATTGTTTAATCACTATATCTCCAAGCTCCCTCAACCGCCAGAGGGAGTCACGATTGTCTCCTATGCTGATGATTGCTCGATAATGGCAACCGGCAATGCAATTGATGATCTGTGTTTGAAAGTGAACGGATATCTCTCTGATCTTGCCCACTTCTTCACTAGCAGAAACCTGGCGCTGTCCCCTGCTAAGTCCTCGGCGACCCTTTTTACCACCTGGACGAAGGAGGTCAGGCTGGATCTTAACATCCATATCGATGGCACCCCCATTCCGACGGTTAACCACCCGAAGATTCTGGGGGTGACTTTCGACAGCCTGCTCTCCTTCTCCGCGCACACTACCGCAATCGCCAATAGAGTACAGAGCCGCAACAATGTCCTCAAGTCGCTCGACGGCAGCTCTTGGGGCAAAGACAAAGAAACGTTGTTGGCAACATACAAGGCGATTGGCCGGCCGGTACTAAATTATGCTGCGCCAGTTTGGTCGCCGGGAACCAGCAGGACACAATGGACGAAGCTGCAGACCTGCCAGAACGCCGCACTCCGCACGGTGACGGGATGTCTTCTGATGTCGCCTGAGGAGCATCTCCACCAAGAGGTCAATGTGCTCCGAGTTAAGGAGCACAACCTCATGCTCAGCAAGCAGTTCCTTGCTGGATGTCACCGCTCGGGGCATCCAAACAGGCACCTGCTTGCAGGCACATTAGAAGACATCTTCTAGAACTAAAGGACGAGATCCAACCACTCATCACACAACCGCTGGATCCGGAGGCGTACCGGCGGGTCCTAAGTAACATCCACAGAGACACAGTCACTAACATCATTGACTCCCGCCAGGCAAATGCAGTCATCGGAGCCCAACCACCACCTGTAGCAGATGAGGAGTCCCTGCTGCCCCGCGAGTCCCGCGTCACTCTGGCACAACTACGATCTGGACACTGTAGCAGGCTCAACTCCTACTTATCCAGAATCAACCCCGACATACCCAACACATGTCCGGCATGTGGAGATTCTCCGTACGACACCAACCACCTATTCACATGCCCTCTCAAACCCACTCATCTAACCCCCCTCTCCCTCTGGTCCAACCCTGTCGAAATCGCACGTTTCCTGGGCCTCCCCCTAGATGAGTTCGACGACAACGACCATGGGTGAATCCGCTCTTTACGGGGCGCGACTAGCCGCTCCAACAACAACAACAACATAAGTTTTTATTTTGTATTAGACTTTTTTTATAACTTAAGTGTCCAACAACTTTTTGCAACTCATTGCCATGAAGGCTTTTTTATTTAGATTTTAAGAAATATGTACATATATATGATATGTATGCTTTTTTATTTAGGTTTTAAACAATATGTGTATGAATTCGGTGATAATAAAATAAATATAAGTTTTTATTTTACATAAAATTGCGTAACATCTCATTGCGAATTTGGGTTGCTTCATTTGTGTACCTTTGGGGTTGTACAGGTTCGTCTACATATTCATCGATTTCAGGGACCCCGTCTAGAAATTCGTCGGAAATATTGCAATGTATCCGAATGTTCTGAAGTGCTGCCGCAACATTGATGATTTTAACCACTTTCTCCGGGGCATAATGTAGTTGGCGAGCAGAAAGCAGGCATCGGCACCAATTCTTCCAAACGCCTATTATGCGTTCAACAATGTTACGGCCTGCACTATGGCTTTTGTTGAATCTGCTCTGTGGAGTATTAATGCCTGCATTTCGAAAGGGTGTTATAAGCCAGGGTAACAGTGGATATCCAGAATCGCCTATGGGAGATCATTAAATATGTATTTAATATTCGCATTTTTGTTAAACACTTTATTTTTACCTAGCAATCTTGTGCTTCTGTCTCCATTTTCCTACAACGCTTGAAAATATGTTGAAGCATCACTGTTATCCCAAACAAAATAATCGTTACTTGCACCTGCATACCTACTGCACACATACCTTATGCACTGCTTATGGTCACATATCTGAAGATAAAAAATAATTGCTGTTAGTAATTGAAGAAATTATTAACTTAGTTCTTACTATCATTTTATTAACACTATAATATCCGTTCCTATTATAATAAAGGTGTATATTGTCTCCAGCGGGTTTTGAAATTTTAATGTGGGTGCCGTCTACACACATAACTATCCCAGAAATCCTTGTTTTTCCAAAAAAAAATACCTTTTGGCATCTAGTTTTTCACTGTCCGACATTGCTAAACTAATCCATCTGGGACATAGAGTTGCTTCTAAAATATTAAGCATCTCTGACAGTACTACGGAGACTGTGGGTTGTGCCATGCCAATATTGAAATCTTGTCCAGTACCATTTTGATAGCCCCTTCAGCAAAAAATCTTAAACATGCTTCTGATTTCAGCTCTGGCGTTATCGACCATGATCTACGAACTGGAGGTAATTTCCCCTTCAATATGTCCAAGACATATTGGAAAGCCAACTTATTAAGCCGGAACTGTTTTACGAATCTACAAAGGGGCGTCACATGTTAAAATGGAATGAAGATTTTATTTGTTCTACTTACACATCATCAGGCAACCCGAACACATCAACAGCTTTATTCCTTCGAGTCCGGCCCATATCACTCCTTGTGTTTTCTTCGAAATCAATAAAAAATGCAATATAATCCATATTTTTACTTTCATGTACTTCACAAATATGTACACAACATTTTGATATTTCAGCACAGCTGATTATGTTGATAATACAGTTCACGGTGAGTTATGCAGTGCATCCGTCGTTGTCAATAATAGCGTTTAATGAAAAAAGTAACTCGAGTGCGGATCGAGTTTACTGCCACCGTAACACATCCGACGTTTACTATAATAGACGTGATTGATATTGTTACTCATGGAGTTAAATGAGGGTTGACCGTCAAATGTTTTTCCAGCCGTCGAATCTCCAAATCGAGAACGTAACTGGGAAATCTCCGGGAGGAACTATCTAAACCATCTACTTCTACATGGAAATCGAACCGGTTGCGTACAGTGGGAAAGAGGGAGCCGTAGTAGCCTTAATTACTTTACAGAATTGACGGACGTTAGACAGTCGTGGTAGGGCGTCATGGTTAGCTATGCATTCTTTGCAAAACCAGATAGCTATGTCCCCACGTTGTAGTCCTGCTGAAGTTGAATTCTTCAATGAAAAACACATCAAAATAGGCTACGTAATGGATACCAAATCACCGACACTTCCCATTATCAATAGTTATGTTTTCGTACTCTCCAGTAAGAAGCTATCCAGTAACTTGCCAGTAACTAAATTTCAGAGCGTAAGGAAAATTTGCTCTCAATGAAAGAAACTTGTAAGAAAGTAAGAAAACGCAAAACCAGTAAGAAGTTGGAAGTTTTTTCTTTTTTGTTGTATTGTATATTTAAATATTTAATCACTTTTTCCAATTTTTTCGCTTCTTTATGGATATAATAAACATTTTTAATAATTGTTCTCTACTTGTGATCAACAGAATATATTCAGTCAGCTGTTTATCTAACTGGCAAATTTTTTGTAGTAGAAATTTATCCAGTAAAAATCCAGTAAAACTTATAAGTTCAGCTAATATTTTCGCTCTCCTAATTGCTCCAACTTTGCTTGTTTCTTGCAAGTTTTGATGTACGAAAACGCTATCCAGTGAAAATTCAGTAAAATTACTACTGGTTCTTGTTGGTTTTTACTGGATAGTGAATAAGAAAACAGAACTAATGTTATAACAAATCTGGGTCGATCACATGCGTAGACCCGACTGTCGCGTCATGCTGGTATGTGAAATCAGCTATCCGCGCCATCTAGCTTGAAACGATTTCGTTTGATCTCTGGAAACCTATAACTGTACGAAGAGTTAAAGACATATTATTGTATTATTGGCCAAATTGGCCAAATATTTTCAAAGTTATCCCATTTTTTGTAAACTATACATGCACTACCTGTAGAGATGGCAATTCAAAATTTAAACGTCGATTTTTTCGCAATCAGTGGTATATATCAGAGCTAATACTCATCAGTTAATATAAGTGGTCGGTATACTCATACATTCAAGGAATTCATTTTGTTTAAAAATCAGTATCAGTGTGTGTAAATCAAAGAACGTCCAGTAAGCTGTGACGTGCCGACCACTGGTTTAGATTATTCTCGCCCATAGTTTTTCTTGGAAATTGGCGTAATTACAGAATCATACATATTTGGAGGACGAATGACGAATGGGATAGCGAATTACGTCTCGTGGGAACAATCTAGTAAGTTCATGGGTATCAGCACTAATATGTCTTAAAAACCCTGTAGCCACAGGGAGATGGTGCTGTGTATACTTTCTATTATATTTATTATAATCACGAAAGAAAGATTTTAGAGCGTGTGCTTCCAATACTATTAGCGTCGCAGAACTTTGCAAACACAACTTGTATGTAAAAGCCGAATAGTTTCCGTGTTCGCCACTGTTTTCGAGGCATTCAAATCACGATAAAATGCTCGTATACCACAACGGATCGTTAAACAAAATGTTTGATTATATTTGTACATATGTACATATATTATTGGGGAAAATAGTTCGCGTTGGCGTTCTCACAAGATTTACCTATGCATGTCGGTTATAGGAGAATACGTTTTTACTTAATTGCAGCATAATTGGATAAAAGAAATATGGCAGCACTAGTGGCAAGGGAGTTCGGTTTGAGCAACGGCGGTAGTCAACTACAGTGCAAAGCATACTCAGCTGTAAAACAGATACAACATCCGTGCAACTTAAACGCAAAACGAAGAGATAGAACGAGTTAGAAGGAATAGCAAGCAAGAGCGTACAAGAAGAACGCAGTGTGGAAAGTTCGAGAAGATAAATTGATAAATGGACACAGTGGTGCATAGAATTAGAGCCGACGTATATTTTGATAAGAAGTAAATTTTAAGCACTTCTGTTGAGATGAAAGTAAAATTATGCAATGTAATCGGTATGTTCCCCGAATCGGATCCGATAAAGAAATCTCTATCGTAAAAACAGTTTGTTGCAAAAGTGAAGCAGCTGAAGCGTGTGTTCGCGAGGAATTGATTTTGTTCGCGGCGCAACATAAAATGAGATTGGTTAGATCCATAGTCTGTGTTGTGTCCATGGCCTAATTTTGTAAGTATGGTAGTTAACGATTTTCCATGTTTACGCTGCCGGTAATCATACAGAATTATTGCAACGAAAACGTAAAGGGGTAAAGTTTACTATGCTATTCTTGACACGAACTTTACTAGCGATGAATTACCGTACGATGACCGATCTTTTTCTGTTATTAGAAAATGTTAACAACAAAACATGCAGGTGCGCCTAACGAGAGTGAACGTCAACTTGGTGAACGGGAACATGATATGAAATTTCTTATATTCATATCCATTTACTAAGTCGGAGTAATGTGCCATAACACTCCCCATTGCCATGGAAATTTTTTCCTGCTACCATCTTATTAATTATACTCATATTGGAATAAGTTTACTGAGAATTAACCGTATCAAATCTGCTAAGAAAGTGAGATAACATGCTATTTATTTTTGGATAACTAGAATTAAAACACGGTTTGCCCAAATTAAAAGTATTTTTCTTTAATTTAATGTCTCGTTTTACGATGAGATTGGTTTTAGATAAAAAATTTCGTTTAAGCACGCAAAATCATAGTGATATTGTTTCATGACCTTAAGAAATTGGCAATTATATTGCAGAGTTATCATCAGAAGTAGAAGAAAATATTGATTCGAATATTCCAGCACCATCTCTATTCATTATAATTGAGTCAAATTGAGGGCGCCCGCCATAGCCAAGTGTGTAGGGCTTCATTCAGCGTACCTGTGGTTGAATCCTCGTCGGGCAAGTGACATAAATAAATATAGAACATAGCGTGGCGGCCCCTTGATAGGCCCCGAGTGTATATATGCCATACAAAAAACTTTTCACCCAAATCGTTTACCGTTCGAAATCAGCGTAAAACTGTAGGGCCCTCAACTTGTGTTAGAACATTATTATTACTATTAGCATTTTTAGATGATTTTTCAGCCTACGTTACTATTTTCTTTTGCATATCCCTGTTGTCAGCTCGGTTGTAGGATCTTTTTGTAATGTTATTATTTACGTTGTCGTATGTATACGTCGGGTACCAAGCTATTAAGCATTGAAAACTACTTTCATCCTCAAGACATTTTTGTCTTTTACTAAGTGATCACAGAATAGCTCGTAGCACTGCAGAATGTATCTTTACATTCCGTTTTACCACATTTGAGGTATCTTTCGCTTGCTTCACTGTCATTTTCATTCTGTTCAGTGAGCGTCTACTGTTTTGTATCTATATCATGTTGTTAGTAGCAGGAGGAGCTCCAGAGCTCCAGATTTAAATTCCTAAACAACTGTGTGTATGTTATTTTGGGTTATTTCGGGGCCATGTCGGCGGTGTGTTTAGGCAGGTGGAAGTCCGTAATTTTGGGCTTGTGGGATATTTTGTGTACGTTCGAATATACATCAGGTAAATCTAGCTCCAAAACACTAAAATGGCAATACTCTTTGACAGTCAGTGCTGTTATTCCGGTTTTTACCAATCATACATATAAGCTGCCTTGGCACACAAGGGAGTTGAAGCGTCTTAAGAATCTGAATAACAAGTTTCTTAAAAAGTATAAAACAACTAATGAGTATAAAACTCTAATTTTCGAGATCAATTTATTAATCTCAATAAAGCATGTTATAAAGGGTGCATTGCTAACTTTGAAAGTAACCCCAAGTGTTTTTGGCGCTACATCAAGTCCATGAAGCGTACCTCCAGCGTTCCTACTTCTGTTTTTTATGATGATGCTACTGCTGCCACATTAAAGGATGCAGCTAATCTTTTCGCCGATTTCTTTGCTTCAAACTTTGTCTCGGATGACGAGGTTTTAGATCCGGATTGTGATGCTCCTTCTCCGGAGAATTCAAGCGTAGAATGTTATTCCTACGATGTAGGATCTTTGATTCTTACAGATGAAGACATCATTGTAGGTATTAAAAATCTTAAATATTCTTCTCAAACAGATGCTGATGGCAGTTCTGTTATTCTGGTAAAGAATTGCGTCTCTTTAGTTGAACCTTTGAAACTTATTTTCAATAAATCTCTTTCTTCAGGTATCTTCCTTGATGCTTGTAAGCTCACGTCTATCTCACCGGTATTTAAAAGTGGAAATAAGAGCGATGTTCGTAATTACCGACCTATTGCTAAGTTAACTACGATTTCCAAACTTTTTGAATGTATTATCAAATACAGGCTTTTTTATAATTTTACGCATGTAATTTGTCCCTACGGTAACTAATCTTGCGGTTTTTACAGATGATTGCCTTAAAGGTTTCCAAAGCGGGTACCAAGTGGATACAATATACACAGACTTTGCTAAGGCTTTTGATAGAGTCTCGCACAAAATCTTATTAAGAAAATTTTCAAAGTTAGGGTTCCATTCGACTTTCCTTCAGTGGATAATGTCCTATCTTTCGCATAGATCTAGTTCTGTTGTCTTGGATGGTGTTTCATCGAAATCCTTCCCGCTCACGTCTGGTGTTCCGCAAGGCAGTATATTGGGTCCATTGTTCTTCTTATTGTTCATAAATGACATAGGGTCCTGTTTTACTACAGCTAAGTATCTTTTGTATGCTGACGATTTAAAAATCTTTTCCGTTATAAGATCGATTAATGACTCGCTTCTACTTCAAGCCGATCTCGATAGATTGTCTCTGTGGTGTGATAAGAATTGTCTGTTTCTAAACATTAAGAAATGTTACCATATTACTTTTGCTAAACAAATTATACCGCTTTTGACATCGTATCGTATTTCCGATACTCGTCTAGAGACTCTCAATGAAGTTAAAGACCTTGGAGTTTTCTTCGACTCGAAATTTACCTTTGTTACGCATATTAATTACGTTGTTCATTTTCGATGCTTGCTTTTGTGCGACGCAATAGCTCTGCGTTTACTAACCCCTACACTCGTAAAATCTTGTACTCTGCATTTGTTCGGTCAAGATTAGAGTACGCGGCATTTATCTGGAGACCTTATTACCAGGTTCACATTAATAGGCTTGAATCAGTTCAGCGGGCGTTCGTTCGCTACGCCCTGAGTTCACTAAACTTCTCAGGGTCTCTCCCCTCTTATGTTTCGCGGTGCCAATTAATTAACTTGATGTCGTTGGATAACCGAAGAATATTCTTGTCAATCTCTTTCATTTTTGATGTTATTTCTGGGAACGTAGATTGCCCTATGCTACTTAGCAGATTATATTTTAATGTTCCTAGCAGAACCTTGCGCCATGTTGAGCTGTTTAAAATTGGTATGAGTAAAACTCTTTACAGCAAAAATGCTCCTTTGAATAGAACTTTGCAAGAAATCAACATTATCTCCAGTTTTCTGGACCTTGATCTCTCTATGCCGAAATGTATTTTACGTAATCGACTTAAGTCCTATTTATGTAATACTAGTAATTTTTTGTAATTAAATAATGAAATAAATGCATAATTATGTAGGATATTGTTCTGTACCATAGACATGAATATATAAATAATATTATAGACTTCAGAAATATTGAAATAAAGTAAAGTATTTTGAATGATAGTGTGTTTGTAATTCTATCAGCATATTCTTATCTAAGTTTTTCCTGAATTGGAACTTAGGTTCATTAAGATTAGTAGGTCAAACTCAGCTTTATATTCTTATAACTTACGGACAATAACGGTGCACGGCAAATTTTTCGTTGCGAATGTTCGCAGTCAAAAATGAGACTCACTGACATACAATATGAGAACGCGCAAAACCAAAGCGTACAGCGAATTTTACTCGACGTGTTGTTTTATTATTTCAATGTTAATAAATAAACAAAAATGCAATGCATTTTATTGTTGTTTAAAAATAATAATTACATTATATGTAAAGTCTGGTTTTAGGCCGGACAATTTCTATGGGGTTCTTTTTTGTTTAAGCTTATCTGTTATTGATATTATTTTATTTTCTTTTATATGAATATCGGTCACTGGAGCTTTTGTTGCGGATAGAGGCGGCAAAAACAACTAGTTTTTTGAGTATCTCGTTAGATACTCTTCTATTGTGTTAATATAAGCGAAATTTTACGGTGAACGTTGAACGTGGTACACACTCGACTACAGCGGCATGAAACCTCAATCTCCTTAAAACCGATTAAATGATCAATTAAAGGAACTTTTATTTCCAAGGGTATAAAATAGTTAGTTTTGTAGTCATATTGTTTTTATTTAATTACAGTAAAGTGACTATATTGCTTTAGCAATGCAATTTTTCCTGTGAAAAAAGATTTTTCATAAATATTAAGTTTCTTTTTTTGATTTTTAAAAGTTAATTTTTTATGTATGTTAGGCATGTTTTTAAATTTATATTGATTTAAATACAAAAGTCTATAATTCTAAAAATATTTCATCTTACCTAGATCGAATACGACTTGAATAATACCATCAAAAAAATCAACAATGCCTGCTTTTAACTATAATACGTTCAGTCTTCAATTGGCTCACGATTACTTTGCACATTTAAATCCATTAGCCCAACGTATTGCATCTGATATAAGTGCAACGAAATCGCATTATGGTCAGCTGTGGTGCAACCTGAAGCCGAGCGAGCAAAATGATATTTTAAATGATACACTAATAAAACCAGAAATATCTTTAAAATATTTTGACAACTTTTCATCATCTGTAGCCTCGTTATCATCTTCTTCAACCATTTCGTCTTCTGCCGCTTTAAGTTCAAACAGCGCCGAACATATTTTGCAAAGTTTATCGAAGAGCAAAGAACAAAAAAGTTCCATTTCTGCCAGTGCCAGTGCATCAATGGATTCCGTAACAGATACTTTTATAAAGCAGTCACAATATATACATTCGAGTACCTTGGCTACACGTGCCCAGCGTGTAACGGCGTTACAGTTTCGAGGAAAACTTAAGCCGCCATCGTCTCCCCCACCACCGCCGCCCGTTGGTATCGCGAAAACGTCTACAATAGTACACACAATTAAAAACAAAACCATGTTGGAAATACCTAAAGTGTCACACAATAAGCGAACAAAAGAGACAAATGAAATGAAAACTGATTATGGCTTCGATGGGCGAGACCTTCGCTCCTATGCTGCACAGAAAGTTGCTCTTAAAGTTGTCTACGACGATGTATTGGGTGCATACATAGATGAACATTCGCGCCCTTTTAGTTATCGGACTAACTCGCAAATTAATTTGCACAAACAGCATGTAAAATGCGATTTAGTGGATGTCACACTTCAGGGTGCCAGCGATGAAGTTTTTCTACTTCCCAACGAACCTAGCGATCAAAAAACTATACAAAAAAAATTCATCAGCAAAAACCACAAACAGCTGCAGCAGGAGCTCAAGAAAACATTGAAAAATCAATTTCAGAATACTCCGATCGAAGGCCCTACGAATATCAACGTCCTTGAAAATATTATTTACAAACGCTTTTATGATTCAAATGATAGAAGCCCAGGTAATAACTATAAAGAGAATAAGCTTTCGACATCTGTAGCACAAGTATCGAAATTTCAGCCTAGTAAGCTAACTCGGATCCCTTCTTTGGGAAATGTAATTATCTGCGGAAGTAAGTTGAGCAATTCGGTGGTCGTAAATTATAAACCGGATAACACCTGCCTACGCAACAAAGTTCCAAAGCAGGAAAACATGACTTATGCTGTGTATACAGATGCTTACTTTGAAGTAGGTGAGTCGGAAGGTCTTATGTACAATTGCAGCAAAAGTGGTATTTCGACTGTTTCCTCAAATTCATCAACTACATCTGAGGAAGACGAACATACTAATTATGATTACGATGACCCGTACGACGATGGAAAAGCTTTGTGCGAAGATATTAGACTTTTGGAAAACGATTTAAATGGATGCAAGGGATTCGATTTTCTCAATAATTGGTAGAGTGATTTGCATGATAACTACCCATACAAATTTGTATACATCTAATATTTTCATATTTTTAAGAAAGAATGTAGTATGGAATATTGTATTGAAGTAAATTATTTTTTCAAATGGAAATAGTTTGATTATAATTTTGTATATTTACTACAAAGATGATTACAAATGACGATCAGTTGAAACCGCATTGAAATTGTGATGATTAATTACATATAAATTGATATCCTTTAGTTCAGGTAGTATGTTAACTACATAGTAGTTTATTTAACAATAACCAAAATTAATCTAAACAAAGAAAAAAGTCTACCTATCTGGACTTTGGTGAATCTGTGGTGTGTTTATTTTATACTTTCAATAAGAGTCGTGCTAACGAAGCCGCCGTCAAATTCTCCTTTTGACCTTTTGGGTTTATCTAAAATTTGGTTGCGACCTTCGATTGTTGATCAGTATATTATCTACACTAATCTATACTTCTACACTAATTATATATGTATGAATTCTGAAGTGGCTTTTTTGTAACGCCTTATCTTGAGGAAGGTTAAGGCGATCTTCATGGAATTTCGTATAAAAATAGCTTTCGACAGCCTCCGCGTTCTAAATAGTTTGGTGAAAAGTTACAAAAAAATACAAAGACGTGCAAGAATTGGACTATATGTTCGCCAAATACAGCGCAAAGCGATGCTAAAATTTTGTACATCAGTGCCAATCAAACACGAACTCCAAACGCGCTCGAGATGAGTATGAGCCAAAGTGATGCAACCGTATAAGAAATACAAAAGCAAGTATTACCTGAAAACTAAATACACTTTCCAAAAAATATAAATACCACTTAACAGCGGCAGATATACACCCTTAATTTATACTATAAAAAAATCACATTGTATAGTTATTTTATTTAATTGACATTGAACTTCACATCGAAAATGATGCAGTACCAAAAAAAAAAAACAAGAATACATTGCAATTTTGTTAAGGACACAACTAAAATTTTAGGTCTATTAATACTTTGTGGGATACCCCTTACTATCTATAACTGCTTTCATACGTTTCGGCATGGATTCCACCAATTTCTTTGTATAATTAGGAGCAAATTTATTCCATTCTGCTTGCAGAGCGTTTTTCAAGTCAGTTTTATTTCGAATCTCTCGTTCCAAAACTGACCACAGATTCTCGATTACATTTAAATCTGGAGACTGTATACTGTATTGGTGTTTGTACTATGTGCGGACAGTTCCAAGTAAGCCAACTTTGCACAACTTCAGATTTGTGTTTTCAATCATTATCTTGATAGTACCACAAGTTGTCGGAAATATTTAATTTCGCGGCACTTTGTAGATAATTTCGTTTCAAAATATCCAGATACACACTCTTGTCCACAGTACGAGGGTTGCCTTTTATATTTTGCGCCTTCGCAACACTACATGTGATTAGCTGTAATTAGATATATTTATCGTAAAGTTTGGTATTTTTGGGATAAACTTGCATATAACGTTTTCACTTATGAGTTTAAAAATTCAAATTGCCCAAAAATGGAATTAACCCGTGAACATTTTCGTGCGATGATTTACTACGATTTTCGACGTGGATTATCGATACATGAGTGCATCAATCAACTTACTTCTACTTTTGGTGTTGAATCACCACACTTAGCCACTGTGAAACGACGGTACAACGAGCTCCTACGTGGCCGCCAATCTTTGCAGGACGAATTTCGTGAAGGTCACCCAAAAACGGTGGTTGTGCCAGAAACAGTCGATGCTGTGCGTCAATTGATAATACAAGATCGTCATGTGACATATCGCGAGATAGCGGCATCCTTGGCCATTAGTGGGACCAGCATACATTCAATATTGCATGAACATTTGGTCGTAAAGATTTCTTCTCGGTGGATACCGCATAATTTGACAATTGCCCAAAAAAGGATTTGTGTCGATTGGTGTAAAGAAATGTTGAAGAAATTTAGCCGCGGTGGATCAAAGCACGTCTATGACATCGTAACAGGTGACGAATCTTGGATATATGCATATGAGCCGGAAACAAAGCAGCAATCGACTGTATGGGTGTTCCAAGACGAGCCTAATCCAACAAAAGTTGTTCGCGCAAGAAGCACCTCAAAGTAAATGGTCGCCTGTTTATTCGGAAAATCTGGTCATGTCGCAACTGTTCCACTAGATAAACGTAAAACGGTCAATTCTGAGTGGTATACAACCATTTGTTTGCCAAAAGTTTTTGGAGAATTAAGGAAACCCAACCGCCGAAGACAAATCATTCTTCACCTAGACAATGCGAGCTCTCACGTATCGATTCACACAAGAGAGTTTTTGAGGACTCAAAAGGTTGAATTGATGGGTCATCCTCCTTACAGCCCTGATTTCCCTGATTTGGCACCTAATGATTTCTTTTTATTCCCGAACATCAAAAAAAAAACCAAGTTAACGTTTTTCAACGCCTGAAGGAGCTGTAGAAGCCTTCAAACAGCTTGTTTTAGAGGTATTCTCTTCTGAGTGGCAAAAGTGCTTTGGAAATTGTTTCAAGCGAATGCAGAAGTGTATTGACCTGGATGGAGAATATTTTGAAAAACAATAAAACTATTTTCCTTAATATTTGACTGTGTTTTCATTATTAATCGCAAAATATAAAAGGCAACCCTCGTACAATCGATGAATTCCAAATTTCAGACTCCAGAAGACGACATGCATCCCCACACCATTACATGCCCTCCACCATGTTTTACGGTGCTAGGCAAACTTTGCGGTTGTAGCTCAGCATTTCCTTTTTTCCATACATAGCAATTTCCATCCGATATAAACAGGTTGAATTTACTCTCATCTGCAAGAATTATGGTATTCCAGAAGCTTTCAATCTTGTATAAATGTTCGTTTGCAAACTTTAACATTGCATTTCGATTTTTAGCATTGACGTATAGTTTATTTCGGGCTGTGCGGCCATTGTAATCAGATTATCTGAGCACTTTTCGTATGGTTTCCAGATGACTTCTCTTCCCAAGAAATTTTTCCACTTCGTTGCCCAACGCTGGAGCACTTAAATGGGGACTTTCGCCTATTTTCCGTACAATCCACCGGGAATCACGATTTTCACGAACATAACGTTCAATGATATGCTGAATAGTTCCTTGACTGAGTTTCAATATTTCTGCGATTTTGTGTTGACTTTTGCCGTCGTTATAATGGTTTAGTATTAATTCGCGCACTTCAATACTTGTTTGGCGACCCATTTTGAACTACACTTTGTGAGTGATAATACTAAAATGCCAAAATTATTAAATACTATTCCAGGATTGCTCACATTTATAACAGTATTTGCTTTGCATTCGAAAATCGACGACAAGCTGTCGCCGCTAACGGTAAGCATTTGTGCATCATTTTGGCTGTGAGCTTGTGTTTCGGTATTTGAAAATTTTTTTACTTTATAATAATTTTGGCGTTTTTTTTATTTTACAAGATTTAACATGTTTATTGCATAATAACGTATATAAAAATTACGATTCCGTTAATAATAACGAAATTGATTGAATAAACTTGGGTTAAAAAATGAACTTCTTGCAGTTATTACAGGTGTTTATTAATTTTAACTTGTCAAATTTGCCTCTAATTTTGTTTGAAGGGATTTGATTGAGAGAATTTCAACTTATGACAGCTATAATAAATTCGAACAATTTTAATAAATATTATTTTTCATATTTGCAGCCAAATGGAGCCGTCCAGACATTATAAGTGTAACACGCATCCAGATCGTTTTTGCTACATCTGTGCAAAGTACATTTTTAGTGGAGCGGGACGAGATATCACCGTTAATGTTAAACTCGAATATGAGAAATATTTCGGTATCCCAATAACAAATCAAGATAAAACATGGGTACCACAAAAAAGAAGCAGGCTGTGTCAGAGACACGGCCATTAAGTTTAACGTAGAATACGCCATCCGATAAGACAGAAAACATATGTAACAATAAATGATAAATAATACAAGCAAATGAATTTCTTTATTTGATAGTTACTTTGGATGATATACATAAGCTTTGCAGTGCTTGGCAGCATTTTCTCTTCTTTTACTCTACTTTAACTTGCCCGCCTAAAATTATGCAATACAAAGAAAGGGCTGCACGAGTACATTTAAATCGCCCAACAGCAAACACTCAACCAAACACCACACACATATTTGTGTGCATGTGTTTATACAATTTTCATTTGAGAAATTTAAATATTAGGAAGATATCAACCAACATGAAATGTATGTCAAACGAAAGCTAACATCTTCATTTGACTACAAAAAAAAAAAAAAAAAATTAATCGAGCCGTTTCCTTATAATTAAAGAAATAGAGATTACAACAATAAAAACCTGACATTGGTGCCCATACCGTAAGGTAAGACGTATTCTACGCCAAAATTTGTGTTACATGCCGAACTAGTTTATCAAAATGGAAGAATGGCAATCTAAAGTCATTGGCATTTGGTATTCCAGCCATTTGGCGTGAGCCAAATGATTGTTACTTCTGTGTTACAAACACTCGACTTCAAAGGAAAAACACTATAGATTACGCGAACGTTGCTTCGCTCACCAAACCGATTCCACATAGTGAAAATGTCCCGTTTCCTTTACCATTCCAACGCGAAGAAGCTACTTTAAGCCAGCCCTTCGGGTCAGCAACAACACACAGGTGAACGATTCCATCAGGGCATCAAAGTGATGGTTCTTAAAACTCTCGGACAATGATGAGGGAAAGCGAAAATCCAGATCGAAAATACACTTTTAACGGGTGTTAAATTAAGAAAAAGTGTTTATCATATGATATGAGGAGTTGTAAAAACTACAAACAACGTTATAACACGTGAAAATCTAATAATATGGAATTGAGAAAAAAAATTTTTTTTGATAATTTTGCAATATTTATTGTAAATTCGAAAATAAATATTAAATTTCCCAATTTTGGCAATCCAAATATACCAAAATTTTCCTTATGAAATTCTCTATAACATAGAGTAGTAGTTGGGTTTATCTTGTTCGGTTGTATTCATTTTGGCCGTCAAAGTTTGAAATATATGAACAAAATGATGTTTTGTTAGATTGTTTATTTGACCTTTTCGAACATATTTTCCGAACGTGAGAAAAAGCCTCAGAGATAGCTTAAAGCTTGCGCAATTTTCCCCTCTTCGAGAAAAAAGAACAATTGTTAACGCAGCATATGCAACAATGTTGATAATCCATTTTAAATGAGAAAAAATTCAGAGTCGGCGTAAAACTGTAGGTCCCCAAAATTGTGTTACTACGTCAAGACGCACACCACAAATTTTACGAGAAGTTCAACCAAAATCGCTTAAGCGGCAATTAAGTAAGAAAGTAAGTTACATGGTCAATTACATATATTTTTGTACGCCAAGAACTGTAAACGCGATAAATCAATCCATATTACTGTAATTAACTGATGAAATAAAAAATGTGTTGTAATAAGAAGTTTTTTAATTAAAACTAATTTTTTTCATCATCAAAGTTCAAGTAAATATAATCAACTGAAGTTTGGGTTTGCTTAAAGAATGCGAACAACATCGCATATGGGCAGCTAGTAGTATACTATCGGGCATGTTCTGCAATTCACTTCCGAGTGAATTCGTGTTTTGTGCCTATCTGAAACTGCCGTGTGAAGTGAAAATTTCCGAGTGAAAGTGAATTGCAGAACATGCCCGTATATTCGTGGATAATGTTATGTTTCTGGGCAAGTAAGATAATGATCAATATTACCGTAATGCTTGAGCTTTATTTTGTCGAATGTATTGACATCAAAAACCGACAGCTGCTTATTTGGTATCAAATGCGTTTTCGTTACGTCTTATAAACTGACAGAAAGCCGATATAGAAACGCTTGTCAAAGACAGTAGTCAAATTTTAGTGTCAGTTGATTGGCATTCCGTGTTCATTGCTGATGCCAAATGTGACGCGAATTTTTTGACAGCCAATCAACTAATAAGAGAAAATTTTTTTAAAAAAGAACGAGAATAATTGAATGAAGCAACGAAGATCAACGAATTGCAATAGTTACAACGGCGCTTTGTATAGTGATAACACCGTATTGAAAAACGCATAACAAACGAACTTGTGGAGAAAAACCAGCGAAGGCCACTTAGCTGCCACTTTGGAATCTGCTGGTGCTACGGAAACTGCGGAATTATTGGAGTCCATTACTTAATTCATATTTTAAAACTAAAAACCACATTGGAAAAATTAATGAGGCCTCTTTTGCAAATCATATTGGGAATTTTAGGAATGCAACCGGTGACCCCGTAAGAAAACGCCGACAACAGCCCGACTAAATGAATGCAGAGCGTAAAAGCACATAAAAAGCTACGCTGGATATAACTATCGTGAAAACTAAATTCGGCAAGTCAACATCACAGGTGCAGTGTTACGTCAAATGTATCGACAGTTACAGAAGACGTAGATCACATCGCCCCACGTGATCCAGTAGCATGACTTTGAACGAAAGTCAAATGAACACTTGGGAGCTCGAAACGCAGCATAAACGTCGGCACAGGTTTATAAAGCGACATACCGCAAATCAATGCAGTATTTGAAAAACTGCAGCGTCGAGTGGTACCTAAACGTGTGCATGGTTCGAACAGTACATAGTATAAAAGTACGTAAAGAGAAAAGATAAATATACCGCAGTCAACGCGCACGCCGATGACTATATCCTCGATTAAGTTTTCGAACTTGTACGCAAACCATCAAATATGGCACCTTAGGAGTACACCACTCTAAAAGTGGCCATCGTCGAAAAATCCATCGACTCAGGTAATGCCCGACTTGAAAAACCTACGGGAATTAAGTTGGTTGATGGTAAGCCGAGCCATTGGATTAGCCAAATGTAGAGATCGGACGCAACGAATGTTGAGTCCGTCATACGGCAATACTCTGAATTACCCAGTACCTGTGGGGCACAGACCAGAACACGGCCTAAAATAACACCAGCATTGGCACGAATTGCACCTGTCTGATGTCGCGATCTGGCGTATCCTGGCCTGTTACACGGAGCAGATAGTGTGGGCCATAAGTTGGTGTTTCGTTAGGAACAGGATGTGGTTGTTGGAAGGGTTAGGAGAAATGGAGAGTGAAGTTGTCGCTGAGTGTTACTTAGAGCCGTGGAGGCCCATGGTTGCTAGGTAGCACCGGCGCAATTGGCGCGATGTTTTGGGCCTTGTGTGCCTATTAGTCTTAAGGCCTAAGCAGACCTTAAGATGGCTCCATCCATCGCACGTTACACCTTACCGAGGTGGAGTTTGGATGGACCCTTCGCTGACAAAGGCAGCTCTAAATAGTTTCTGTAAAAATTTGTAACAACAACAACAACAGCGGCCCAATTTATCATTTTAATAAGTGCAAGAAGCAGCTAGCATATGCCACTCAAAGTTTCTCCAGCACCAATAGCCCAAATATCGTTAAGCACCGACGTTAGCGATAGCGCTATCGAATCCGCACTTCTCCAAATCTTCCACAATGAGTTTCCAACATACAATTTTTTTTTAGCCAAAAACTCACCGAGACATAACAAAGGTGCAGTACCTACGACCAGTAGTTGGTTGCATTGTACCTGGCTATAAAACATTTTCGCTTTTTGGTCTTCATCGGACAACTCACTACAAATATCATTCACGTTGTTACTGCGAATACGGCAGCGGATATATGTAGTTTTGCGCATTAAGGTAATCGAATCAAATGAATTCGGTTGCAAGAACATCAGCGAATATCAAAAACAGTGCGCAGAACGAAAAAAATAATTAATTGCAAAGCTTTCCTAACTCCGAATTTAAAATCCACTGTTATGTATCTATAATAGAAGTACGACCGTTCATTCCACAATCGCACCATTGGAACATCATCGAGAACATTCATAGAATCTTGTGGACACTTTTGGGTCGCTACCGTTATCAGAAAATTTCCATACGATCATAGACACGGGTTGGTATGAAGCCGGACCTATAATAAGCATAATAGCAGCAATAGTCAGCGTTTGGTTTTCACCATATGGGATACCTGCACGAATCACTACCGACTAAGGGACAAAATTTTAGTCGCTCTTATTCAACGAGTTGTCACGCATGCTAGCCATTACCCACTTGCGTAAAACGGCATACCATTCGCAAGCGAAGGAAATCATCGATAATACGGATCGTTGAAGGCACACAATCCATAATCCATTTCCATGTGCTACATAGGAATTTCTTGCCGGTTCCTTTTTATATCGTCACTAATTAAGAAAGGAAATTGAATCTGAACAAAAATTAAAATTCAACTAATTGCGTATTCTATTTTTATATATTTTTGTTATTATAGGGTGATATATCAATTTTACTTTGTTATTCCCTTGATGTATGGCCGATTTGCTCAAATTAGTTACTAACCTTTTATTTTCCTTAACGTAAATAATCTGTAGCATGTTCGTTTCTTTTTTGTTGTGGTTCTCAAAATCCTTTCTCTGTTTTGTGCTTGTTTTTACATATTGTTTTCACTGTTCTTTTCTATATCTTCCGGGATAAAGGTCGTGTTTTTACCGAGATAGTATTTTCTGTGGAACCATGCAATTCCATTTGCCTTATTTTCCTTTGTTCAGCGTATTATTTTTAAAGCCTCATGCATCCTCTCTAATTGACCATTGACTTGATTATTGTATCGGCGACTAGTAAGACGTTTATTCCTGATTAAGGACGGTCGTTGTCGATTATTAATAATTTCGACATCCGTCTTTGCTGAGTTTGTACCGAGTGCCCCGGGTACAAATATCAGACATGGTCCCAAAAAAAGCATAGAAGCTTGCTTCTAATAGCCGTCGCTTCTCAGCAATGGCAAAGCTCCACGTGTATTTCAGCCACGAAAAAGCATCTCACGAAAGTAAGAATTCCGAGAAATATAAGTTTCTTATTGGTCTTCTATGACTACTGTTCAGCATTTTTGTTACTGCATATTTCGGGAACTTATCCAACGGGGTCACAACAATATGTCATTCGGTAAAAAAAACTCGATGTAAATAGTAGGTCCTGGGAAAGTTAGCAATTTAATTAATATTGATTGGTTAGGACATCGTTCGTATTTGCTCTCTTTGTTACGTGTGATGTTTAACCATTTAGGTAACTAAAAAAAAAAGCCAGTTTCCACGCAAGTCCTGACTCACTGCTTTAATCCAAAGCTTTAATAAAATGTTTCACTAAATGATGTCTGCATTAACGAGCCCTCTACTTATTTACTGTGAGTTGTTTTGAAAACAGCAGCTAGCGTTTTTGTTGCACTTAAGCTTTTAAATGAATGGTCAAAATTTGAAATCCTTCATTATTGGTAAAGTGCAGAAACCTACAAATTTGCAGGTATCTATTTCTCAACATACAGTTACCCTTACCCGGAAGTTCACCCGGAAAGAATTTTGCCCAAACAATATTTTTATTTGTTAATTATTTGGATACCAAATCCTCACACTAGCAGCAGCAACACCAGCGACCACCAATCTCGTCCAGCAACCAATCCGTACACCACCAACAGGAACCAACAAACTTGCTTTCTTGCAACAACGTCTCCTCTAGTTCACAGGAAACAACAAAACAATCTTTATATATTTATAATCCCGCACAGCCACAATAAAGAACACAATTTTATTTAGCTTTTAATTTTGCAATTTAATTTTCTTTTCCTTTCTTTTCAGGACTTGTCACACCGGCGTCATAAAAGGAATGAATGTTAAGAATTCAAATCTTGAGTCTAACAGACAATGTACAGGTTACATTCTAACGGAGTTTTGTAACATGTATGAATATTGTCTTTTGCTTATGAAAATTTTATTGATTATTACATCATCCAATGTTTACTAACATTGGTATAACATAGCATCACGCGCATGGATTGCCAACACACCCCCTCAAAAAACAATATTCATAGCAGTGTTCAGAATTTGGTATACAAAAATAAAGTTATTTACATTTACATTCAATGTATTAGTTAAATATGACAGTTCAATATAAGTTTCTTAAAATTTACATATGTATGTAAAAATAAAATTAGTTACATTTTCAATCAATACATTAGTTAAATATGACAGTTCAATTTCAGTTTCTTAAAGTTTACACATGTGACAAGCCGGGCATTATCTGGGAGTACATAATGGTCCAACATTCGTTGCGAGGATTAGGAAAAACCCAGAAAAACCTAATCAGACCAACAATAGCAAAATTATACATTTAAATTAAAATTTAATAAGAATTAATAGAACAATTTGAATTATAATATTAGATTAAGGCACATAAATTCCTTTCGATTCAAGCAGTATTCATATATCAGGAATATTAACCGGTCAGTCAGGTCCACTAGTCAGTCAAACCCATTTGGCGTCTCAGATTAATGAAGCGTGGAGCAGGAAGGGATTTTGTTAAAATATCTGCAATTTGCTTATCTGTGAAAATATATTCAACTTTTATTAGTTTATTTTCAATCTGTTCTCTAGTAAAATGATATTTTATGTCTATATGTTTAGATCGTTTGTGACATGAGGGGTTATTAGCAATACTTATACAACCTTGATTATCTTCATATAATTTAATCGGTTGTTTCAATTCTATTTTTAAACTCTCCCATAATGATTTAAGCCACAGCGCTTCTCTAACTGCCTCAAATAAAGCCATATATTCTGCTTCAGTTGATGAAGCAGCCACCGAGTTTTGTTTTCTAGTATTCCAACAAATTACATTTGATTCAAACATTTTAAATAAATATTCTGTTGTACTTTTTCTATCACTCTCACTACCACCCCAATCTGAGTCTACATAACCAATTAAGAAATTATCATACTTAATATTTTTCTTAAACACTAATTTGGAATCAATAGTTCCCTTTAGGTACCTTAAAACCTTTTTTAAACATTGCCAGAGTTCTAGATTGTTCTTTTGGCTATATCGACTTAACAAATTAATGGATGTACTTAGATCTGGTCTTGTACATAACATAATGTACAAAACACCGTATGAAACTTTGACATGGTGCATCATATTTTTCGTCTGAATTCAATGCTTAGTAATTAAGTTTACTTGGAAGTGGAGAACTCACAGGGTTACACCCATCCATCCCAAATTTATTTAAAACATTTTTTATATAAGCTGATTGACTTAAACTTATCTGACCATCGTCTCTATCAATTTTTATTCCAACAATATATTTAATTTCTAGTAGATCTGTCATCCTGAATTTTCGCATCAGATAAGTTTTCAAGTCATTCATTGTGTGAATATTTTCTGTTGATATAACTAAGTCATCCACATACAATAAAACATATATATTCTTTAAAATGTGACCTTTATCTGATATATAAATGCAACGATCTACAGGAGAATTTACAAATCCAATTTCTTTTAATGCTTGCTCAAATATATCAAACCAACATCTAGCCGCTTGCTTGAGACCATAAATTGCTTTATTCAGTTTACAAACCAGATTTCTACCGCAAGCTATTCCTTGAGGAACTCTCATGTATATTTCCTCCTTCAATACACCGTTCAAAAAGACAGTCTTTACATCCGTGTGATGTACTCTCAACCCATATTGGTTTGAAAAAGACATTATAAACCTAAGCTAGAAATTCTAGCAACTGGTGCTTTTTATTTAATTGGTTTGCCAAATTCATTATGTTTGAGTGTAGATACCCATTTACAATCTACTATATTTTTGTCTGTTGGCATGTTAACAAGTGGCCAAGTTTTGTTAAGTGAATGTGAATCTAGCTCATCTCTAACTGCTTCTTTCCATTGTGTCTTATCACTCCTGTATTTTATCTCATCATATGAAGTGGGAATACTATCTATGGAAGATTGAGCATTCATAATACAATTTTCTAGAATATCTCTGTATGGAATTTTTGGCTTATCTCTGAGTCTATCACTTTTTCTTATATCTGTCAGCGAGTTTGAGTTGGATTGTTCACCTACATATGTATGTATGTATATCATTACATATAGCATTACCGTACTTCCAGGCTGTTTATCTGATAGATTACCATATTCCATCTCCGTACTTTTATTTGGACAGATACTTATAGCATTATACATTTCTAGTTGGCCATTCTCATTACTAGTATCAAGCAAGTCTTCAACAATTTTTTTATGGAATTCAGCGTTATTCACGTCAACCACAGCTCTAGAATTCACCATGTTTGCTTCATCAACAATAACATCTCTTGCAATTGCAAATTTTCCAGTTTCCAAATCCCACACTTTATAACCATTCGGTTCATATCCAACCAGTATACCTGATTTTTCATCAAACTTTATTTTCCTTATTTTTTATGAACGTATACTGTTTAACCAAAAACTTTCAAATATTTGAGGCTCGGCATTTTATTATACCACATTTCATATGGTGTTTTCTTGCATTCACTCAATGCATTACTTGGGCTTCTATTAATTAAATATGTGGCTGCCAATACCGCTTCGCCCCGGAAATACTTCGGTAATTTGGCCCCTATAACCAAGGCACGAGCTTTTTCGGTTATAGATCTTATCATCCTCTCAAACACACCATTTAATTGTGGGGTATGCGGAACTGTTAAGTGGTAACTAATGCCTTTTTGAACACAAAGTTCTCTCATTTCATTCGACAAATATTCCCTACCATTATCAATATACTTACACTTATACACTTTTTGCAAGGAAGTCTTTAAAAATAGCAAAAACATCGGATTTAAAAGTCACTAAATATGTAACACAGTAATGGGTATATCATCGATAAAAACTACATACATAGTAATTCTTGTTATTGATAGTTGAAGGTGATATCGGACCACACACATCCGAATGAACAACAAATAATGGCCTATTTATATGGTCTTTGTTCTTGAATTTTTCAAAACTAAGTCTACCTTGCTTCCCTTTTATGCAAGCCTCACATAACTCATCATTTGGCTGTACATTTCTGAGTAAATCAACATCATTAACCATATTCTTCGCCTTCATTTCTAAAAATTTACCTTTACTCATATGCCCTAACCTCTCATGCCACAAACTATAATTGTTCCTATTTGCATTTGATGCATAAGCCTTATTAGGTAAAGTTAAATGAATAATGGGAACATTGTTGATATATTTACTCTCCATAATATTCTCTTGACCTTTACTAATAACTACACCTCCTGGATAAAATATAACCGTCAAGCCAGCGTCCTGCATCCTTTTAACTCATATTAGATTTTCCGGAGCATTAAGGCAGAACAATACCTCTTTCAAAATAATTTTTGTCTGAGAATTACTATATAGCTCTACTTCTCCTTTCTTTGTTGCATATATAAACTCTCCACATTTTGCCACAGCAATTTTTACTGGTGACTCCAAAGTAGTAACAGTCGTGAAAAGATGTTCACTATTAATCAAATGATCCGACGCTCCAGAGTACAAGAGGAAACAAATACTGTCGTTTGTATAACCCGCACCTTTCAACATAAATGCAAAACCTGATTGCCGGATTCTGGCTGAGCTGACACCATTTGCACCTGTTTGTTCTTTTCCTGATTGTTACTACTTTCTCCACCTTTTTCTTTTTTATATATAAAACAGTTCTTCTTAATATGGGCTGCTTTGCCACAGTGAAAACATTTTAGTTTATTATTATTGAACTTTGTTTTAAATTTGTATTTATTCTTTTGAAAACTTTGGTCTTTATTCTTAAACATTGAAAACTTATTTTCGTTTCTTACAGCTTGCAAAACTTTTAGGCTGGTACCCTTACAAGCTTGTTTTAATTTGATCTCATGATCTAATAACCTGTTCTTTACGAATGCTAAAGTTAAATTACTTTCAGATAATGTTTCGATAGCAGTGATAATCCCATCATATGGGGAAGGTAGAGTTAAGAGCAAATGGGATATTTTATCCATTTCTTCTACCTGCGCTCTGGATGCTAGCAACTCGGTTATTAAATCATCAAATGTATTGAAATGACTCAACAATGGTGTTTTAGCCTTAAGTTTTAATGATAACAACTGTTTCCGTACAGATAATTGTGAAGCTAAGCTTTTTCTTTCATATATAGCATCTAAGTTTTTGAAAATTTCCTTCGCACTACACTCACTTTTAGCAAACCCGAGAAAAGAATCACTCAAATATTCTATCATTTAACTTTTCGCACATCTTTCAAGTTTCATCCATTCCTCTGTTTCTTCTTTATATTGGTCAATAACTTTAAGTGTGTCATTTTCACTTAAAAGGGCTCTCACACGAAACTTCCATATGGAGTATTTTTCTCCATCGAAAGGTTTTATATTTCGCTTACCCTTTTCCATTGTACAAATTTTAATAGTATACTTATCTGCAGTCACTAGGCTTGAACTGGGCCCATAACCTGTTAATTATTTGGATACCAAATCCTCACACTAGCAGCAGCAACAGCAGCGACCACCAATCTCGTCCAGCAACCAATCCGTACACCACCAACAGGAACCAACAAACTTGCTTTCTTGCAACAACGTCTCCTCTAGTCCACAGGAAACAACAAAACAATCTTTATATATTTATAATCCCGCACAGCCACAATAAAGAACACAATTTTATTTAGCTTTTAATTTTGCAATTTAATTTTCTTTTTCTTTCTTTTCAGGACTTGTCACACCGGCGTCATAAAACGAATGAATGTTAAGAATTCAAATCTTGAGTCTAACAGACAATGTACAGGTTACATTCTAACGGAGTTTTGTAACATGTATGAATATTGTCTTTTGCTTATGAAATTCTTATACTAAATTATTGCATTATCCAATGTTTACTAACATTGGTATAACATAGCATCACATGCATAGATTGCCAACATTATTCGAATCATTGTGAGCGAATTAGGAGTGTTCGTTATGAAAACCCAGTAAAAATAATTCAGATAATAAGGCGGCTTACTTTCTCAAAGAGAGAAACGTACTAAGTTTACGCCAACAGCAATTTTGAACCATTTTAGTCATACAGGTTGGGGTTTTTTGTTGTCCGCTTCTTCGGTAATAAATCACTTCTTCTTTCGTTTATAAATTACTCATAACGCAAATTTGTAATTTTAAATATCGATTTGTTTTCTTGACTCAAATGCAACCATATGCAACAATCAGTTGTTTTGCTTGAACATCTTTCTCAGCACTAAATAGCAACTTCCTCTCCAAAAAAAATGTCAAAATTGCGGTCTCTTTTTGCAAGTTTTTGGCGTAAACGACTCCGATTTGTTACAAGCTGGTGCAAGCCTGGTCCGTGAGCAGGATTTGTGCCTGGGTGGTTTTTCATTTTATTTTATAAAATGGAAAAAGTTCTTCAAAGAAAACCTTTATTCTATGGATGTGAAAAAAAATTGTCCAATACTGCGTTTTCATCAACTTTTACGTCTCGATGAATGCGGCAGCCAATCCGTTTAGTCGTTATTCACTCTAGGCAGTGTTTCAAAAAGCATTTGTTCGTCGATGTCGTTCCTGGTTGAGCATCCATTATAAGCTAGATTTGATGAGCATGAGGGAGAGCATTTTTTTGCAGACCTCTAGTGCGATAATAGAATTGTCGATACTTATATCTAAAATTCATATCCGCCAAAGTTTTACTTAGCCGACAAATACGGTGCTTTAGAAACCGGACTTCAAGATGAGTTGCGAATAAATACAGATATGGTATGTAAGTAGAATTCCGTTAATACTCTTCAATGTAGCTAGCATCCACATGGCACCGTTGAATCTGACCAGAAGTTATTCTGAATTTGATTTATATTGGAACGATGTCTCGTCATCCCTTGTCAAGTTTGGTTTGAAGACATCGTTGTGCTGACTTTTTGGAAAATCTTGCTAAAATATTCCTCTGTATTCTCTCTGTTGACTATTAATCCTTTCTTTGCTGCATCTGCCAACTATATAGCTTCATCGAGATCTTGATTATCAGTCTGCAGAACTCGACTCAATGATTAAGCCACATAATTAATCGAATCGAACACTTGCAACAAAATCTGTCGCTTTTGAATCTGTCCAGGTATTCGAGTTGTTTGCTGGTTGTAATTGGAGATACATTTTGACTGATTTGTGACGACCCACCACGTTGCACAGGATTGTTTCAACTTAGTCCTTGAATCATCTTAAAGGTTTTCGTTTTTAGAAATTGCATCTTGCAGTGCGAGGAAACGTTTAGAAGAATTGAAAAACTGTACACACTTTAGATTGTGCCTAAAGAGTTTCTGACCGGAATAATTTTGCATGCAGCACTGGCGACCAAATTGAAACTGAGCTCCACAATATTTATTGCATTTGCACCGTCGTAATATTGGCCGATAAAGTACTTACAGTCTATCCCAAACATTCCAAAAAATCTAGGATGACATCTGACAATCTTTTTCAAATAAACTGCGTGGTCGGAACAAAACTAAAAAAAATCTGCACAAATCGCATGTGTGGTATTTTTTAAATCAATGTACCAGATATAAATTGAAATTTGTTCGCATCCCAAAATGGCCGCCAATTCATCTACCAAGATCGTGAAAGCTTTAGAATTGGTGATCCCATCGATGAGCTGTTTTAATATCATGTCATAGCAATGATTATAAGTTCGTTCTGAACACGATTGCTGATGTATATTGCGATTTGGGGGAATTCTTTAAGTGTTTTCTTAGCTCCAAACCACTCAACACTCGATATCTTAGTAGGACTCGAAAATTTCCATCGTTGTAATTGGGTTCTTCTAAAGTAATTCTTCCAATGGTAAGCCTTGTCGACCGCAAATAATTTTAGTTTGGACTGTGGGTTCCATATGATTTCTGCTCTTATTTAAAAACTCAACTCTCGACCTATACAAGGTGGCGCTAAAGTAATCCTCCTATCAGAAAATGCTATAAATTTTGCGATTGGCCCCTAATGTCAGTTCTGTTTTGACATTTGTGTGGTAAACACATGCGAAATACACGTTAATAAACAATGTTACGCTACACTGCTCTAGAACGCGGAATATGGCTGACTATTTATTTGACCAATAATCGGTCGGTGACTTTGGCACAACGTTAATTTCGTCGCAGATTTCTTGGCCGTCCAACGCCTACTGGTGAAACTTTGCGACGTTTAGCCGCTCGCCTCGAAGAAACTGGCACAACACGAGATGCTGCCAGGCGTGGCAGACCCCGGAGTAGCCGTTCTGCAGAGAATATTGCTGCTGTAGCCGAGGATGTCATGGAAGCGCCGTCGACATCGACCAGACGACGTGCCACGCAAATGGGTATCAGTCGACGGTCTTTACAGCGAATTTTGGTACAAGATTTGAAGATGTTTCCGTACAAAGTCCAGACGGTGCATCAGCTGTTAGCTGCTGACCGCCAATCGCGTCTAACATACGCTCAAGCCATCCTTAATCACCACCAAGAGGAAGATGATTTTTCATCAAAAATAATCATGAGTGATGAGGCCCATTTCCATCTTAGCGGGTACGTAAATAAGCGTGTAACCCACGAAGAGCCATTACACCCACTCAAAGTCACTGTATGGTGTGCTGTTTTCGCTGGAGGAGTCATCGGACCTTTTTTCTTCGAAGACGTCGCGGGCCAAACGGTTACTGTGAATGGTGAGCGCTACAGAGCAATGATCAACGAGTTCTTTTTGCCGCAACTTGATGAATTGGGATTGGAAAACATGTGGTTCCAACAGGATGGTGCAACGGCACACACTGCAAGTGCCACAACCGATATGCTGAAGGATGCATTTCCCGGGCGCCTAATCTCCCGTTTTGGCGATTTGCACTGGCCAGCAAGATCGCCTGATTTGACCGCTCCAGACTTCTTTTTGTGGGGCTTTTTGAAGTCGCAGGTTTATGTCAACAAGCCTCAGACTCTTGCAGCTCTTAAAGAGAATATCCGTCAAGAATGTGAGGACCTATCGCCGGAAGTTTTGGCCAAAGTGATGGAAAATGCCATAAAAAGGGCTCAAATGACAATCAACTGTGGCGGCGGCCATTTACATGGCATCATATTCTCGACTTGATGTAAAAAAAATTAAAAGACCAAATAAAAATAATCCACAGAAGAATCAAAGTTTTTCACTTTTTTTTTAAATTACAGCCAAAAAACATCGGAAGTTTACTTTTGCGTCACCTTGTAATTGTGCATCAATGGATAACGTAGGTTGCTTTGCAATTCCGGTTCTCATTTGCGATTTTAATACGGACGCTTTGTAATATTCAAGTTTAGAATGATATATGTAGCTTTCTTCCAATTTGTGAAAGGTTTCGTCACAAGTTTACTAAAATTATAGTTTGTTTTAATAGCGGTCGCCCCTCGGCAAGCAATGACAAACCGCTGAGTGTATTTCTGCCATGAAAAAACTTCTCACAAAAACATATTCGCCATTCGGAGTTGGCGTAAAACTGTAGAACCCTCAATTTGTGTTAAAACATCAAGACCCACACCGCAAATTGCAGGAAAAGTTCGGTCAAAATCGCATC
This sequence comes from Anomoia purmunda, assembly GCA_951828415.1. Taxonomy (NCBI): domain Eukaryota; kingdom Metazoa; phylum Arthropoda; class Insecta; order Diptera; family Tephritidae; genus Anomoia; species Anomoia purmunda. Next base: position 43,855,174 of record OX639998.1, read on the forward strand.
AGCGGTTTTAGCGCCAATTAAGTAAGTAAGTAATATAAGAAATAAATTGAATCAATAAACCAGAGAAAAATGCAATAATGGAAGCTATAAAATGTTTAATATTTGCAAGTTAAATATAAATGCTACGTAAAGCTATGAGGTTATAAGTATAAGCATGTTTACACTTACACGATCGTGCTCTAGACGACGTCTTTTACTTAAAAATGAACGAATGTTTTTTTAATGAGTTCGATTCAGCAAGATTTGTAGTTAGTCTGACACTTATTGAATAGTATTACTTTACGGGATATCTGATGATTCTAAATTTTATACATAAATCTTTTTCACATTTTTCCTGGGTTCGGAAACATTCGTACGCCAACCCGAACATATACACTGCAAAATTTTCTGCTGTATTCTCTTTCGTGAAAGTTAAGATGAAATAATCCAGATCTTTCGCCTTCGAGGCTGACAGGTAGAAAAAATAACGTTGTTGTAGGCAGTGAAAGTGGGCGGCACAAAAACTCCAGCGCTTGCATACACATACACATATCTATAGATAATATACGTAAATATAAAGGAAAATAGATACTAATTTTTAACCGGTGGTATGGTCCCGCAGCTTTCTTAGACTGACCCTGGCTTTTAGGCAAATTATGTGTGTGTAAGATTGTTTATAGCTAACGAAAATTTAGAAAATTTCAGTTTAAGTTGAGATAAAAATATTTTTTTATTATTTTAGATTCATAACTTAGAAAAAACGGCGGAGCATAATCATACTACCAACATTTATGCAAATTTATAAATATGTTTCAAGGTCTAAAATACGGCATATAACCAAAGAATTTTTAAAAATTCTAGATTTTTATTATTCCACTATTACACCTTTAACCTTTTCCGTATATCGGTACAAATCTGACCTGCAGCTGAATAATTGCCGCAACATGTAGTATTTTGAGGTCACGTAGCACGTCAGGTGCTCAAATTTCATTTCCATGTTAAAAAAATCATATTTGTAGAAAAAATGTTTTTGTGATTCTATCAGCCTAAATATAACTCTTAATAATAATGTAATTGAAGCTAAAACTTCTAGGAATAACACTTTCACACGGATATTATGGGAAAGAACAGTGTCTAGAAATGAAAAAATCACTGGCAGTAAGGACCAAGTAAATATGGTACTTATCGCGAAAAACTTTTAGTAATATTAATATATTAAAATCTTTAGTAAATACATTAGTATTAAGCAAAATCGACTACGGACTATATTTTTTATGAGAGCAGCGCTAAGTCTACTCTTAACCTCATTAAACCAATTAAAATGCGTTTAAGGAACCAGAACTTCCAGCTATTGAAAGCAGAGTCAATGAAATAATTGGCAGGCTATTCCCTAAAATTATTTTCCCCAATGACTGTATCACCGACGACGACAGCAAGTATATGCTAATGAAGACGAGGGCGTAGAATAACTGGAGTTGACCTGGACGTTGTTGTATATTTACGGTAATTTTTATAGACAATTGATCACTATGATGCAAATCCTCAAAAATCCACGGTGCTAAAATTGGGATGTCTCAAAAACCAACAACGAATATAAATATGAGTAAATGCACCATGTGTGCACAAATGTGTTCGGCTGCAATCATTTAGTATACACAAGTTAGCCTGAATAAATGCGTTTTCAACAATGTTTCCACGATTATTATTTTTAGCTGATCCCCGAATTGTGTTCCAGCTGTTGAAGTCTCCAAGCACAACAAACGAGGTAATACAGTCGGTTGTACGTACCGGAATGACCCCAGTTTCACCCGGCCAAGAACTGTTTTTTCGGCGATCTAACCCTGTTCAGACCGGCCTACCCCATGAGTCGTTTGTCTCTTCTGAAGCAAGTTATAGCAGTAGGGTTGCTTCACATCCTTCTGCTTAGGGCTGGGATCGAGCCAAACCCTGGGTCAGATACCAATTTTTCTGCGTCTGCCACAAAAGGCTCCACCCGAACTCCCCTTCGGTAAGGTGTAACTCGTGCGACGGATGGAGCCATCTTAAGGTCTGCTCAGGCCTAAATACTCACAAGGACTGGTCTACAAATTATGTGGCCCCATGTTGTTCGCGCCACACGGCGCCCATATCCTGTACGGCCCCATTAGCCGCATCTGGTGCACCGGAGCCTAGCATGGGTGGAACCTCCATGGTTCAAAGGAGCACGCAACAACAACATGATCGCTCCTGTCCACCACCTAGCTCCGCCCGTCGTATGGGGATTAGCCACAGCTTCCGGTTCCCCACACAGTCTGCTCCGTGTGTCAGACCAGGATATACCGGAATGCGGCATCAGTCAGGTGGAACTCGTGCCAAAGCTGGTTCCACTTTCGTGTGTTCTGGTCTGCGGACCACTCGTGACTGGTCGGCAATGTAATTGATGACCTGTGTTCGAAAGTGAACGAATATTTCTCCGACCCTGCCCGTTTCTTCACAGGCGGAAACCTGGCGTTGTCCACTACCAAGTCCTCGGCGACCCTCTTTACCACCTGGACGAAGGAGTTCAGGCTGGATCTCAACATCCATAGTGATGGCAGCCCCATTCCGACCAGAGTATTCTGGGGGTTACATTTGACAGCCTGCTCTCATTCTCTGCGCACACTACCGCAATCGCCAACAAATTACAGAGCCGCAACAATGTCCTCAAGTCGCTCGCCGACAGCACTTGGGGCAAAGACAAAGAAACGTTGTTGGCAACATATAAAGCTATTGACCAGCCGGTAATAAACTATGCTGCGCCAGTGTGGTCGCCGGGAACCAGTAGGACACTGTGGATAAAACTGCAGATCTTCCAGAACGCCACACTTCCCACGGTGACAGGATGCCTGCTGATGTCGCCTGAGGAACATCTCCATCAAGAGGTGAATGTGCTCCGAGTTAAGGAGCACAACCTCATGTTCAGCAAACAGTTCCGTGCTGGGTATCACCGTTCGGGTCAACCAAATAGGCATCTGCTTGCAAATGAGCCACCAAACAGCACTTTTCCTGGGCCTCCCCCTAGATGAGTTTGACGACAACGACGATGGGTGAGTTCGCTCTTCACAGGGCGTGACTAGCCGCTACAATAACAACAACAACAGGTATTAAAAGAGGAGAATATATTAATTAAATCTAAAAAATTATAAACGAATGTTTAAATTTACTTCAACTGCGATCACTTGTAATGGCGTATTTACGGTGCGTAGAAGAAAGCTTATAATAAGTATTCCAATCCTTGTTCAGCAAGGAAATAAGCAACATCATTATTTGGCGACACTCGGTTTAAAGGCCCTTTAAAGTCAGCAGCGTCTGCTCACTAGTACGTGCGGCTACAAGCGGGCGCCTATCTTAGATCAAGCGGCTCGCTATATAAATGTGTCCTTAAAAACAAAAAGCGCGCCAGTATCTGGTTGTGCGGTGGGCTTGGGACCCGCCACGTAAAAAATTTAGCCAATGAAAATTTTCAACATGCCTCGAATGAGGTCTGCCTTTCTTTATGACAACCACTTGCTACGTATTAAGGACTAGGATTTGAGGGCATGCACCTGGAATGTCCGACCCCTTAATGGGGAAGGTGCCGCTACCCGGCCGGTTGATGTCCTCTCGAAAGGAAAGGCTGACTACACCGCCATACTGGCTATGAAATGGACGGGGCCAACTAAGAAAACTTGGGCTTTGCGGCGTCTATTACAGGTACAATGTAAAGGAGCGCAAGTTTGGTGTTGGATTTATGATGGGAGAGAGATTTCGTAGCCATGTGCTGTCATTCAAGCTATCTGCCCGGCTATTGTAAGACTTTTGTGAACAAGCATAAATTTTTTTTAAATAAAATAATAATAGAGCTAAAACCATTTGAGCAACATGAGTAAATAGTAGAAACACTGTCAGAAGTGCTGAGTATTTTGTAGCAATTCCTCGTAAGTACTATATTTGTAAATTATGTTGAAATAAAAATAATTGTATACATAAACTCACAACAAAGTTTGTCTTCTAGGTAACAGCATAAACCCAACGTAACGAAGGAGCATTTGCTACTTACTCGATACAGAACACCAAAAAGTGGTTCCACTCGTGCCAAATTTAATGAAGTACACATATGTCTTCGTAATATATTCGAAAGAACAAATGGTGTTTCTAAAAAATCGTGTTGAATTTTTCTTAACTCTGTAAAAAGTCAGAATATCTGTTTTATATGTTTTTGTTCTAATACCAGCCATATTTTTTATAAAAAAATTAAAAAGAAAACTTTTGAAAATATTGGAAAAAACTCGTATCTAAAATACGAACATAAACATTTCATCATAGATCTCAGTTTAAAATAAAAATATCAAAATAAAAATTGAAAACAGACTGATTCTTTCGAAAATAAAGTTTTAAATCTTTCCCGTAAAAAGCAAAAATTAAAGAAAACTCAGTCTTACAAAAATAAATTTTTTTAATCTTTTTTTATCTCCCTTTCTGGAAAATTTAAATTTTTAGTTCCTTTAACTCTAGCGTTTCGAATATTTTCAGGGAGTTCCTCAACTTCTTTTAAGCATTTTTGTAATTTCAAAAGTTTATCGATTGATTTTATTTTCATTATTTTCCTTCTGATCGCATATTCGTTCTGTAAGTAGTGTGCGATATATTTTTTTAGTACAATATTGTATTTTCTTATTATTTAATTTATATCTGTCTCTTCCTTTAAAACTAGCTGCTTGTTAGTTTCCTAGTTTCATTGCGCTGCTTGTATTTTGACTACTTTGCGAAACTGACAAGGCAGAATGTTCACTATCCTGGATGCTAGTAAAAAAATCCGTACTAAAGCCAGGATCCTCTTAATACTGCATACAGATTGCCGACAAAACTTCTACATTCGAATTTACCTTCGCTATTTTTATATAAGTTAACTCCACAAAAGTTAACGGCGCAGTTCCCACGCGCAATGCACTTTCTGCTGACGCTATGTCTGCCAATTTTAAATATCATATCACACAAACGCCTTAACCGTGTGAAACAGACAAGGCACAAGTTGGGTGCATGTGACAATATGCCGCCGCAAGATTACGTTAAGAATTATGTGTTAACTTTAAGTTAGTTCTGTTTCAGAATTCAATAAATAAAGATGTGCTCATAGAGCACTAAAATATATTTTTTTATAACTTTATATAAGAACTTTATATAAGAATAAATAAAGTAAATACCATCAATCTATTACTTCATACCCAGAAGTTGGTATATTGCATCTTCTGCACTCGACAGTTTTTGGGGTTTGTTGGGTCCGCTTCTTGTCTCCCATTCGTACAATAACACCTAGTTAATAGATACTTTGATATAATAATTAGATTTTACATGCATAGCTATAGACAAATTTTACCTTATTCCACTAAAATTCTTTATAAAATGGCGGACCTACGCCATTTAAAGACAATGTAAGCTCCTTCCAGAACCATCTTTTATAAAAGTGTTCATCTGCTTGCGCATGCTGATGACATCAATATCATTGGTCTCAACTGCCTTTTCCATGCTCGATAAAAAAACGTGAAATGTGTCTGGAGCTGAACGAGGGAAAAACGATAATTAAAATGTGAAAAATGGGGCATCAACACCAATAATAACATCAGCCGCGGAATCCTATGGAGACTTGCCAACAAGTACAACTTTGAGCTGAGTAGACAATTGCGTAGTAAAGCCCGACGAACCAATCCCATACTATAAGTCTCTCATCATGTCCTTCCTATAGCATGGCGTAGAAGCATGGACGCTGGCAACATCGGTAGAGCTAGCTCTTGGAATGTTCGTGAGAGAGGTTCTTTACATATTTGCGACTGCGAATACCTCAGACGATGAAACGATGAGCGTCCTAGCGACATAGTACAACGAATTAAGCTGCACCGGCCAGTTGGCAAGGTCGTGTTGTACGTATAGAGAAAATGCTCCACTCTTGAAGGGTAAAGTGTGTATGGCTGGGTGAAATATCGCGCACACCACTTCGTGTCTGACGAGGTACAATCATTGAGTTTGTTTTTTATTTTTTCAGTTGTTGAATCGAAAAAACAGAGAACATGAATAGGAAAGAACCATCTGAGCTATCTGTTTCTACAAGGAAATTGAACCGAATTTTCGCGACATGTACAGCGGGAATGAGGGAGCCGTAATTTTAATTGCCTTACGAAATTGACGAACGTCAGACGGTAGGGTTTCATGGTTAGTTAAACAATCCTTGCTAGGTTTGTGGACCAAAGTTAAATTGCGTGAGCGCAACAGACTAATAAGATATTTTGAGCTCAGCACCGCAAGACCAGTAGTGCGATTCACTAACTTTAAACGGTGCTAAAATCGCAATTTTAGACGGCAATATTTGTCGTTTAGACTAACAATTGTGCGTTTCACTAACTTATTCTTAACGACACTTTACAGCTGTCTCGTTGTAGAGAAAAAACAAACGTATGTGTCCTGTCAAGTATAAATTTGAGCGTTTTTATTAAATTTTATTAAAGTGAAATAAGATAATAGTTTGTTTCAAACTACAAACATTTAAAATTTTTTTATATATTGCAATGTTCCATTGTAGCAGAATTCCGGACTCTCCTCTGAGTGGTTTGGTAGAATAGTCATCAACTCGACTCCAAGGAATATCCCGAATCACCTGCAAATATGTCTTCGTTTGCAAAATTCGCGTTGTGCTCCAACGTATTTAGGACTGACATTGTATAAGCTAACGCAACAACTTGCGCTGCTAACATACAGACAGGTAATCCCACACGCGCAACCCAAAATTAGATAACGCAACAGACCAGCGACTGGCTTTCCCGTGGGAAATACCAATTCAGCAAAATGAGCATATTGCCGAGACACGGGCTTAGAAGTAAGAATAGAAGTAAGAAAAATTGTAAAGTTAGTTTTAAGTTGTGTGTCAACCAATAAAGACCGGAATCGTCCGGACAACATTTAAAAAAAAAACTATTCGCGTTCGACTAGTTTAACTGGCGCCCGAGCAGGGACCGCCAGCGCGGGTGAAACGTACTAATTAATCAATGGACAAAGGCTCCTTCAGGAAAAAGAAGCAGCAGGATCCGTGTTACTAATTAATCACTGGACATAGGCTCCCTCAGGAAAAAGAGGCAGCAAGATCCGTGTACGGTACCTTCATCGGACAGAGACTGCTTTAGAAAAAAAAAGCAGAGTTCGTGCGCGCCTGGTCGGTTAGAAGAAAGTCCCAGGAGGAACGCTCACATCGGTGGATAAAAGCGTGTGCGGTGTCGAGGATCCGCAGTAGTAGCAGGACGCCACAAAAAGGACACATCCGGACCCGTCACCAATTGGGATGATTATCTGTTTGCTACTTAAGTAAGTCATTTAGATATTTGTTAAGTCATTAAAAAAAAAAAAAAAAAAAAATATTTTTGTGATAACAAAAACAAAAACAAAAAAAAAAAGATTGAAAGTGTAAAATAGGCATTTTCGAAAACGAATTAACGTAGAAATTATAATTATCTAAGGAAAAATAAGTGGGCAAATTGATAAAAAAATGAAACATAAATAAGTAAAAAATTCAAGTATTGAGAAAAAAGGAAAGAATAATAATTGTGGAAAATTAACTTGCTTTTGAAAAAAAATAATAAATGTGAAAAAATAAATTGTCTTTGATAAATAAATAAAGCATAAATAAGTGTTAAGATTTAAGTATTGAGACAAAATTTTTTGAAAAATAAATTTCATTTCGGGAATTAAGAAACACAGGGAAAAATTCAAAAGTTATAATAACAAAACCTTGTGAATAATTTAAAGTGGAAAATAATTACAAATAATTAGAAATTTAAAGTTTTCAGTACAAAAAAAACATAATGCCTGACGATATACCTTCTATAATTAGACCCTCGATACTTACTAATACTACTAGTACCACTACTCCCCGGTTAGAGGAGACCATACGAAATATAGTGACTACAATATTTCAAACTGAAGGACAGAAATTAGTAAATAACATAATAAATCCAAACCATGAATTCATAAATTTAAGAGACGAACCACTAGGCAATACGGACTCAGACCGTGCCCCTGAAATAGCAAAGATAATTAGGGAATTTTCTGGAAACCCTACCGAATTCAGTTCTTGGCGAAAAAGTGTAGAAAGGCTTCTAGATTATTATGGCCAATTCCAAGGGACGCCTAAATATTTCGGAATCCTTATGGCCATCAGGAATAAAATAGTTGGTAACGCAGATGAAGTGTTAGAATCATAAAATATCCCCTTAAATCGGAATGGTATTCGGTCATGCCTAACGTGACACTATGCCGACAAGCGAGGAGATCTGAAAACCCTTGAGTATCAATTATGCAGTATGGTTCAAGGCCGATTGCAACTTCGACAATTTTATCAGACAGTATACTCTCACCTTTCCTTAATACTGAATAAAATATCTTGTATGGAGGAAAGTCCAGATTCACTTAGACTCCTCACCCAGATGTACAGAGAAAAGGCCCGAGACCTCCCACATGCCCTCCACCTGTGTGAGATCCTAGACAATCAAATAAATAATTCAGCACATAATAGAATCAATTCACGTATTCCACCAACTTCTCAGGGACAGAATATTCAGAAAACGCGCCCTTAAACTCGCGTCCCTCATATTATAACCATCAATCATATCATCCTCCACAGGTTCAACCTCCACTAAGGACTGATTTCAGGGTTCAACAAGGAGCGCAGTATGTTCCACCTCTTTGGAATAGGCAACCTGTTCAGGCCACTCCTCAATCTATTCAACCTCCTTGGCAGACTCGCACTGCCCAACCTTATCCTCAACCCTATATTAACCGTTCACCTCCACGCCCATTTGCGCCTAAGCCATTAGCTAAACCAGAACCTATGGACGTCGACCTGTCAAACAAAGGCAATTAATTATATCAACCGGCCAGGACCAAGCAGGCCAGCAGAAAAAAGGACATCGAATTTTTCGCATCAAATACCTCACAAATATCAAAGGAATTTTCATATTAGTACCGCGATCGAACAACAAGACCATGATCAAAATCAGACACCAACAATGGATGAATACCAGATAGCGTACAACGACAACGAACAATCGTACCCAGAATATGATCAACCACTTTCGGACTTCACAGACATACATTTTTTAGAATGAGAAGTTCTTCGCTTCCATACATAGAAAGTAAGTCGAAGAACGGAAAAATCCTTAAAATACTGATAGACACTGGTTCGAGTAAAAACTATACTCAACCACATCATGTTTCGAGACCACTTCCTAACGAGCAACCATTCTATGCAAACTCAATAGCTGGACAAATGAAAATCACACACCACACCCTGGTTAATCTTTTTCGAAAAACGGATACGAATTTAAAATTTTTCGTTTTACCCACGTTAAAATCTTTCGACGGCATCCTTGGCAACGACAGCCTTAAGGACCTGCCCGCTATAATAAACATACACGACAACACCCTCCTAGTTGGCAATGACGTAAAAGTTAAACTAAAACAAAAAGAATCACCAGACGTTAACAAAATTGACATCAGAACAGAGCACATGACCCAGATCCAAAAGCAGAATATAAACCTCTTAACGGAAAGGTACTATAACTTATTTTCAGAACCAAATGCTAAACTAACATATACTCCTACGGTACTTGGCGAAATAAACACTACTTTCGACTCATCAGTTTACACAAAATATTACCCATATCCTTTGGCAATGCGAGAATTCGTAACCCAAGAAATCGAAACTCTATTACGAGATGGAATAATTCGACCTTCTCGATCCGCTTATAACTCATCAGTTTGGGTTGTGCCAAAAAAACTGGACGCCTCCGGTCAGAAAAAATATAGACTGGTCATCGACTACCGAAAACTAAACGCAGTAACCAGAGCAGATAAATATCCTATACCCGAAATTAATAAAATCATTTCCCAACTAGGAAACAGTCAATATTTTTCAGTTCTGGATTTGAAAACCTTTCTCAGTCAACAATGGGAAGTACGAATTTACGAGACTCCCATTTGGCTTGAAAAACGCTCCAGCGATTTTCCAAAGGGCTCTTGACGATATCCTTAGAGACCATATAGGGAAAATTTGCTACGTCTATATCGATGATATAATTGTACTCGGTAAAGACGAACGCAGCCATCTGAGAAACCTAGAAACCATTTTCCAAACACTCGAAACAGCTCAAATGAAAGTACAATTAGACAAATGTGAATTCTTCAAGGACGAAGTTGAATTCCTAGGCTTTATAATATCACGGACTGGTATAAAGACAAACCCTGCAATCCTCGGACTCTCCGGCTACTACCGACGATTCATTTGCGACTATGCTAAATTAGCGAGACCACTGACCTCACTCCTTAGAGGAGAAGACGGACGAGTTTCGAAAAACGCTTCTAGTAAAAATCAATCACATTGACAGACGAAGCCATGCAAGCTTTTCATCAAATTACAAGTTCCCTTATTTCTGAAGAAGTTATATTAGCATATCCGGATTTCAAAAAAGAATTCCAACTTACTACAGACGCATCAAATTACGCGCTAGGTGCAGTCCTAGAACAATCAGGCAAACCCATCACATACATATCAAGATCATTAACGAAGACGGAGAAAAACTATGCCGCCAATGAAAAAGAAATGCTGGCGATAGTTTGGGCACTAAATACGCTCAGGAATTATCTATACGGTACTGCTAAGGTAATAATTTACACAGACCATCAACCACTTACCTTCGCCCTAAGTAACAAAAACCATAATGCGCAGATGAAAAGATGGAAATGCAGGCTGGAAGAATACAATTACGAACTTTACTATAAACCTGGAAAAACTAACGTCGTCGCTGACCCATCGCCCACCAAAATCAGAAACAAATGCTCTTACCACAACTTGCCATAGTGATGAAAGCTCTCCACATAGCCTCATACCTTCTACAGAAGCCCCAATAAACGTATTTAAGAATCAAATATTTCTGCTACTTGGCGACGAAAATAGTTATACATTTGAACTGACATTCCCTGGTTACCACAGACATAATATAATTAGGACGGAATACTCGACCCAGGACATAATTGACATTTTTAAGCAACGATTAGATCCAGCCCTAATTAATGGACTGTACACGACAGAAACTATTATGGGTAGAATTCAAGAAATTTATCCGCTACATTTCAGAAATATGAAAATCCGCTTCACACAAACCCTTGTACAGGATATTAAAAGCGAAGTCGAACAGGAAGAAATAATACTGAAATAACATCGACGCGCTCACAGAAATAGCCGCGAAAACAAAACTCAAATTCTAAAAAAATACTATTTCCCCAGCATGTTTGCTAAAATAGAGAAGAAAGTCAAACAGTGTTCAACTTGTCTTCAGCGAAAATATGACAGACATCCCCCAAAACCAAAAATCCTAGCCACCCCAATTCCACAAAATCCCGGAAAAATTATTCATGTCGATATCTACTCAACAGAGAAAAGATTTATCTTAACTTCCGTAGATAAATACTCTAAGTATGCACAGGTTAAAATAATCCATTCGAGAGAAATAGAACATATTAAGGATCCTATACGCGAACTTATGATTGCATTCGGAATCCCTAAATTAATTGCAATTGATAATGAGAAATCCCTGAACTCCGCCTCCATCTCAGCACTATTGAAAGACCAAATGAATATTGAAGTATACGTTACACCACCCTACGCAAGTACAACAAACGGACAAGTGGAGAGACTCCACTCAACCCTTTCCGAAATAATGAGATGCCTAAAATCTGACAATTATAGCTTAACTTTTGAAGAACTTCTTTTAAATCAGTGCAGGAGTATAAGTCAACAATACATTCAACCACCAAGAAAAAACCTATAGAGACATTCTTTGGAACTAGGATTAGTAAAGACCCTCAAGAGCCAGAAAGAAATAGGCAACAGAATGTAGATTTACTTGAAAAAAAAGCAACATAACGACCTTGAATATCATAATAAGAAGAGAAACGTAATAAAGGACTATTCTGTAGGTGAAGAAATTTTCGTAAAAATTAACAAAAGGTTAGGTTCAAAACTATCGTCAAGGTTTAAAAAAGAAATAGTAGCAGAAAACAACAGGACCACAATTAAAACGCGATCAGGCAGAATTGTTCATAAAAGTAATATCAGCAGCTAATTGAACATTTCAGAACCTACCTGCCAGTAGGAAACAAAAAGAGGAAAGACCTATAAAACCGAAAACAAGAAAAGAGAAATAAAGTAACATAAAAAACACACAAAGAAAAAACCAAACCAAAAATTCAACCAGTTTAATAAATTTTTGTTTGTTGTTTTAGGGACCATTTTAATAAAATTTTCCAAAATAATTTATATTTAGGTTTCGAATAAGGATTTGAAATCGTTTAAAATGCCATAGGCGTTCGATTCATAGGTGATAGATTAAATCGTTTAAAAAGCCATAGGCGAACGATATAGATAAAAAAAAGGTTAAATTGATACATAATTATAATTTTAAAATTTTTTTTACAGTTTATTTGCCTTTACGGCCCACGCCGAAACACAAATTCTTGACTATACGAACGCACAGCTTATAACACTAAGAGACGGAAATGCGAAAATACAGGAGGGAACCTTTAAAATAATTCATATAATAAACATGACGCAATATGATAAACTCACTAAAGAACTTGAAAGTACCATTGCACAAAATATCCCAACCAATCACCCACTGCATCCTTTTCTTACACACGAATTAGCTTAAATTTGGTCACTACTTTCAAAATTAACTCCTAAAATAAAACAGAAACGTTCACTAGATTTTATCGGCACTGCATGGAAATGGATTGCGGGTAGCCCTGACCACCATGACCTTAAAATAATAAACGAAAACTTTAAAAACTTGTTAGAAAATAATGATAAGCAGATAGTAATGAATAAAATTTTTTTAGATAGAATTAATGAAATAACCAACAAAAGTAACGAGATACTTAAACATATTGTTGGCGATTCCATTTTCTTTAATATATTACTTTAAAATATTGCTAGTCTAAAAAAAAACTACCTTTAAATTGTAAACATTGTAAAACTTGGCGCTTATGGCAACCCTGCTCGTGCTGGTAATCGAAATGTATCATATCTAAATATTTGCATTAATCGATTTCGAAGTCAATTCAATGAAACCAGCCGGAGCAAGAGGGTGCGAAAAACGAATGTAAGCATTTGATATTTTACTTGTACATTTACTTATGCTATCTTCTTTAGGAGATAAAAACTGCGCAAATTTGAATAAAGCCAGTTGTTTATCTCTCGCGATCCCCTTGGGCTGGAACATCTTTTTATTTCATTCGCCAGTTAACAGAAGTCCGGCCAGCGAGCAGCTCGAGAAAAGTCGGTTAAAGTGGTCCGGCCAACAAACAATTCAGACCGATCGATTCGTTTCAACGTGCGTAGCAGAGTTGAGGAGGTGAGGTCCTGGAAAGTGATTGGGGTAAGTTCGGTGGTGTGTTGTGTCACATATTGGTAGTTTAGGGTGCAGAGTCCATTGTCGTGTACGCCATAGAAATTTGTAGTTTTTGCATAACGGCATAATCGCGCGTTTTGAAAATAGCGGGTCTGCGTTTAACGGCATAATCGCGTGTCTAAAACTCCCGTTGACGACAATCTTAGGACATGGTATTAACTCGTGCTGCATCCAATATGCAAGACGAAGACAACAATAGCATGGACGAGTTTAATACTACCGTTCGCGAACAGGGCGCAACTACGCAACAACAGCAACAACCATTGGCACTTGAAGTGCAGATAAACGCGATGGCAAAACAGTTGCAAGAACTACAAAACGCCATAGCGAAACTCAGCAATTCGAACGATACTATTGCAGCACCGAATGCTCAGACAACTGCCAGCGTCCCACATTCGTTAATTAGTAAGGCGGAAGAAAGCAACCTTTCGATCGCCGGAACATTAGCGGACTTAAACCGAACACTGGCCACCACCAGGTTAAATGCTACCAAAAAACTTTATGACCTTCCAGAATTCGATGGAAAACCTGAAGATTGGCCAATGTTCCGCGAATCTTTCGTTATGACCACAGAAGAGTATAGGTATAGTGATCGGCAAAATATGCTACGACTTCAAAAAGCCATTAAGGGCAAAGCACGCGAGGTAGTTGAGTGTTTGCTAATACACAGCAGCAACGTAACGCGTGTTATTGAGACACTATTTGAACGTTTTGGGAGGCCCGAATTATTAGTTAAAAGCCAAATCGCACGAATACGTAATTTTTCGATAATTCCAGAAAATCGTCTGGAGTTGCTAATACCTTTTGCAACAAAAGTCCAGAACTTAGCCACGTTTTTAGAATCCGCAGGGTGTGAGTATCATTTAAGTAACCCGACTCTTATGGAAGAGCTGCTGCTTAAACTTCCAATGCAAAGACGGTGGATTGGGCTCGTTATGCAATAAATGTAGTACCGAGGGCTACCATTAGTCATTTTAGCAGCTGGTTGCAAGAAATAGCACGCCTGGTAAATGCGGCCGGCATTACTTCGAACCCACAGGTGCGCACAACTGAAGGAAGAGGCGAATCCCGAGCAAGATTTTTTCACATGGACGAGGTTGAGAGCGGTAACTATACTTTATGCGGACTATGTTCAGAGGCACATCACATATCGAAGTGTAAGCGTTTTCTCGATATGAACAATGCATCAAGATGGCGAGTCGTACGTGAGAGGAAGCTATGTTTTAACTGCATGAAAGAGGGCCACAGAAGCAACAGATGTGTATACAAGCACAAATGCTCCGCGCGTAACTGTTCAAGAAAGGTTCATGGACTTTTGCATGTCGACGAGGCCGCAAACACAGATGCGGTGCGACACCAAAGCGAGGCTCAACACTCGCGACAAGTGATCCTTACCAGCACTACGAGGCAATCGGGGTCCTCCAAGGTGTTGTTCAAGATTTTACCTGTAACGCTATACGCTAATGGAAAGGAAGTGGTATGCTACGCTTTCCTGGATGAGGGATCATCTATATCGCTGATGAACAAAAGTTTAGCTGACAGCCTCGGACTGAAGGGACATAAAGAAAAGTTGATGTTACAACTGCTCGGAAACAACACGGTAACGAAGATGGCGTTTGGGGTCGACGTACAAATTTCCAGCTCGCTGCCTGGAAGTAGAAAATTCAACATAAAAGGTATCAAAGTAGTCGACGATTTACAGCTTCTAGGCAAACACTAGATATTTGTGAGCTGCAATGGAAATATAGGTATACACAACGCCTGCCAATCTCAGACTACAGTTCGGCGACTCCGCAGCTACTGTTAGGACTTGATAACGCTCACCTGGGCGTAGCAAAGAGAACAGCCGCAGACGGACGGCGAGGCCCGGCAGTTATCCTTACTAAGCTTGGCTGGCTCGTGTACGGTTCAGAGAGTGAACAAAATCTTTCCGAGTCTGAAAAACACCATTCATTTTATGTGCAAGCCAAAAGCGAAGAAAGGCTTGAAAATTTAGTTAGAAATTATATAGTAGATGATGATTTGTTTGTAAACTCTACAGGAAGGCACGTCGACAGTGATGCGGTAGCAAGGTCAAAGGAACTACTGGAGAAAATCACAGTTCGAAATGGGAATCGTTTTGAAACAGGTCTCTTGTGGAAGAGCAACGATATATTCTTACCGAATAGCAGAAAGATGGCAGAGAGACGGTTGGTGGCATTAGAGAGAAAATTTAGCCGGGATGAAGATTTCCAAAAACAATACGTGCAGATCATAGCAGATTACGTAAGAAAGGGATAAAGAAGCTCGCACACAAGGAAACCGTACATGGTATTTGCCACATTTTGGAGTTCGCAACATAAATAAGCCAGAGAAGCTGCGGTTAGTGTTCGACGCTGCCGCTCAAGTAGAAGGTGTATCTTTAAATTCGGTTCTGCTCAATGGACCAGATCTGTGTCAACCTCTAACTACGATTTTGATGAAATTTCGACAGAAGGCGATCGGGGTGTGTGGGGACATAGTGGAAATGTTCCACCAAGTTCAGATTCGGCGCGAAGATCAAAATGCGCAACGCCTTTTATGGAGAAAGAACACCAACGAGGAGATCGGTGAATACGTGATGTCAGTCATGACGTTTGGTGCAACATGTTCCCCATGCTCAGCACAATTCGTTAAAAATAAGAATGCGAAAGAATTCCAAACCATTTTCCCTAATGCAACAAACGCCATCCTGAACAATCATTACGTCGATGACTTCGTGCACTGTTTTAATACGTCGGAAGAGGCGGTACAAATAACGAAGGAAGTTCAATGGGTTCACAAACAAGGTGGGTTTGAATTAAAGCGTTTCGTTTCGAATGTGAAGCAGGTCAGCGAGCGACTGAACGGCGACGCGGCTACAACCTCAGATTTTAGTCTCGATAAAGACAATTGTCAAAAGGTCCTGGGCATGTATTGGGACACCGCGAATGACACCCTGAAATTTGCACTCTTGCTTGGTAAGGTTGATAAGCTAGTACTGCAGGGGGATAGAAGACCTACCAAACGGGAAGTATTGAGTATAGCGATGTCAGTGTTTGATCCCTTCGGCTCGGCATCAGAATTTACAGTAGCGGCTAAGTTGGTATTGCAAGCAGTGTGGCGAGAAAGGGTCGAATGGGACGAGAACATTCCGGATGATGCTTACCAAATGTGGCTTAAATGGCTCGTAACATTGAAACAGATTGAAAATCTAACTATACCGAGATGTTATGATAAGCGCTCCTTACAAAGCCAAGTGGAACTACATATCTTCGCAGATGCAAGCGAGGCGGCGTATGCAGTGGTATCGTATTGGAGAGTCAGCGGCGAGGAAGGAGGAGTACGTCTGGCATTTGTAATGGGAAAGGCCAAGTGCGCCCCTTTAAAACTTACAACGATACCACGTCTGGAGCTGCAGTCGGCGGTTCTTGCAGTCCGTCTTCGCACTACGATCCTGCAAAACCACGATAGGGTGCCAGGTAAAATCTTTATGTGGAGCGATTCCAAAACAACTCTCCCGTGGATAAAGACCGATCACCGCCGCTACAAGCCGTACATAGCACATCGTGTAAATGAAATTCTGGAAAACAGCGAAGTGCATGAGTGGAGATGGATGCCAAGCTCGTGTAACCCAGCCGACTTTGGGACGCGTACTCGAGACAAAACTCGAAATTCATTCTGGGCGAGCGGACCTGAGTTCCTGCTAAGAGATGAGACGCATTGGCCACTAACCGAGCCCCATACAGAAACTGAAGAGGAACTTCGAGCGAAATTTGTTTTCCATATCCATGCAGAATACAACTTTTGGGAAAGGTTCTCGTGCTTCAACCGCCTTACTAGAGTGGTTGCGTTGATGCTTCGTTTCCGCGCTAACTGTCAGC
The DNA here is from genome assembly GCA_951828415.1 of Anomoia purmunda. Classification (NCBI taxonomy): domain Eukaryota; kingdom Metazoa; phylum Arthropoda; class Insecta; order Diptera; family Tephritidae; genus Anomoia; species Anomoia purmunda. Next base: position 43,872,539 of record OX639998.1, read on the forward strand.
GCGATCCACGTGACAAGGAGTGTGGACAACTACTCCCAAAGGAGTTAGAGAACGCGGAGCTTGCAATTTGTAGAGCTGCACAGAAGGCTGCCTACCCCGAAGAGTACGATAGTTTAAGCAAGAACAAACGACTAGAACGCAGTAGTAAGCTATTGACACTTTCACCGTATATGGATGACGCGGCCTGTTATCTTGCCTCGAACGCACCACGTGATAGATCTGATCGTTAGCCTTTATCATCGACGTTGGAAACGTCAAAATGAAGGAACAATAATAGCCGAAATCTGCCGGAAATTTTGGATACCCCATATGCGAGTAGCAGTGCGACGCGCTGCGAGAGAATGCCAGAAATGTAAAATAGATAGAGCTCAGCCCGAAATTCCGATTATGGGTCCATTGCCGCCAGATAGGTTGACGCCATTTGTGAGGCCGTTTTCTTACGTAGGTTTAGATTATATGGGTCCTTTCCTCATCACTACAGGACGGCGGCAGGAGAAGCGTTGGATCGCGCTCTGTACCTGCTTGACGACTCGCGCGATACATATGGAGGTTGCTAGAGATCTTAGCACGGACTCCTGCCTGCTATGTATACGAAACTTTATGAGTAGGCGAGGAACACCTGTTCGAATACGTTCCGATAACGCTACGAATTTCATCGGAGCGGACAACGAACTGCGAAGACAGCTCGCTGACTTTGACTCCGGAAGGATTGCTGACACTTTGGCAAACGAACGCATAGAATGGGTATTCAACACGCCGTTAAACCCTCACGCTGGAGGATGTTGGGAGCGTTTAGTGCGCAGCGTAAAACGAGCCATGGGACATGCGCTTCATAGCGAAAATCTGCAAGAGCACTGCGTCTATAGTTTGATGTGTGAAGCGGAGAATATGGTTAACTCACGGCCGCTAACCCATATACCAATAGACACACCCACCGACGAACCTATAACCCCTAATCATTTTCTTCTAGGTACAGCTAACTCCGAGCAAACGCCTCATCCGCGAGAAGAGGAGCACCGTGCCACTAGGAAGCAATGGAGGAAGGTGCAACAAGCACATCACCGTTTCTGGAAGAAATGGATATCCGAATATCTCCCGGATCTGTGCCGCCGGACAAAGTGGTATCAGCCGGTCCAACCGCTGCGTGTTGGAGACGTCGTGCTCGTCGTGGACAGCAACGTACATCGTTCTCGATGGCCACTGGGCATGATGCTCAAGTGTTTCCTGGTAAGGACCTACAGGTCCGGAGTGCCGAGGTTCGAACCCAAGGGGGAATATTTAGACGGCCTGCCTGCCTGCTAGCGAAATTGGACGTTGGTGAATCTGCCTAGATTCACGGTGGCCGGGATGTTTGGCGATTCCATTTTCTTTAATATATTACTTTAAAATATTGCTAGTCTAAAAAAAAACTACCTTTAAATTGTAAACATTGTAAAACTTGGCCCTTATGGCAACCCTGCTCGTGCTGGTAATCGAAATGTATCATATCTAAATATTTGCATTAATCGATTTCGAAGTCAATTCAATGAAACCAGCCGGAGCAAGAGGGTGCGAAAAACGAATGTAAGCATTTGATATTTTACTTGTACATTTACTTATGCTATCTTCTTTAGGAGATAAAAACTGCGCAAATTTGAATAAAGCCAGTTGTTTACCTCTCGCGATCCCCTTGGGCTGGAACACATATTAAGGATAACGAAAATATGAAGTTAGAAATAGGCTTAAAAATTAAATATAAACTACAATTGATAAAGGAAGAACTTATTAACATTGAATATGCCTAACACTGGGCAAAATTCAACATTATTAATTCATTCATATTATTGAAAATGAAGAGATTCCATACATTAATATCGAAGAAGAATTAGAGTTTACGGATATAAAAATAGCCACACAATATGATAGAAGAATTACAACCCGGAACTTTATTCTTAAACGACTACAATGGCTCCATTACAATAGATGATCAAACACTTGAACTTATTGGAACATTTATTATCAACCATCATAACTCCACCATAAAGGTACAGAATCGAATTTTTTACGTGCGCGAAATTAGCAGTTTGCAACCCATACCAGCCGTCTTACAACAGAAAAACCCAAAAACACCCCTCGAAGAGATTCTATCCTTGGAAATGATGAAGGACCTCCATATAAAAAATATAAAGAAGCTTGACATGATCAACAAAGTCAATAAAGTAGGTCTAACATCCTCTATAACACTCATCATATATTTGGCAATAGCAGTTCTATTACTCTTTCTAAAAATCCCAGATAAGATGGGATCAAGAAAGGACAATGGAATAAATAGCACCAACCTAACAGTAACCCAAAGGCGAACGGGGACGTCCGCGCTTGAGGAGGGAGGAGCTAACGCAACACCATGCGCTGCTAACATACAGACAGGTAATCGAACACCCCACACGCGCAACCCAAAATTAGATAACACAACAGACCAGCGACTGGCTTTCCCGTGGGAAATGCCAATTCAGCAAAATGAGCACGTTGCCGAGACACGGGCTTAGAAGTAAGAATAGAAGTAAGAAAAATTGTAAAGTTAGTTTTAAGTTGTGTGTCAACCAATAAAGACCGGAATCGTCCGGGCAACATTTTTTAAAAAAACTATTCGCGTTCGACTAGTTTAACTTATATTTAAATTTTTTTAATTAGAATCATTTATCTTTTATATTGATAGGTTCTAGCGACTTTAAGATTCTTCGTAACTGGGTGCTATCAACGACCCGTAAGTGAGCGATGGGGAATATCCGTGAGCCAGTCAGTCATCGGTAAGCCGGCATTCATCGGGTAACGGGTGCAATCTATGATTCATTGTTTCAAAATGCCTCCTCATTATTAAAACTACACTATACTTCTGTTTTTATACCTGGATCCTGGATAAAAGTTTGATGATACCATTTGCACATTAATTCTATGGTAGATGTGGTGGTTGGCATAAGCCTCCTCATGTTTCTTTGGTGGCAAAATTGATATACATATGAGTACAATCGACGGCCCCAATTGTGCTTCACACAAAATGTGACGACGCTGAAGCAAGCATTTCTTTAGCAGCTTGGGTAACAGGAAACTTCACTCTCTCTTGCATTCAAATGAAAGGGATTATCCGATCCAGTGTTGGAGCGCTTACTTTTTTCGTCACCTCGTGATAAATTATAGCCAAATATTCAATGTCCTTTGATGTTTAATGTTCCTTTTTTAATTTCAAGAAAACAAATCACCGAATTTTAAATTTATCTTTATTTAAGCTGAAATCACGAATTTTCTTTTCTCGATTAAGTTAACAACATCAAGTTTGTTGTCGTTTAGTTTTCGGCAATCGACTAGCTAACGAGAACAGCTGATTCGGCGAATGCGAAAATCGTTAAAAAATGGCTACTGAATAGCAACATCGTTAAAGTTTTGGTTGAGTTTTAAAATTTTAATTTAATTCAAAAAAACCGACCAACCTATTGGAGGAATATGCCTGTTGAATTAAACTCGCAGTGTGTACTTGTGAGTTCCAACTCCAAATTGAGTCTGTCTTTATTTAATAATTCAATTCTTAATCTAATTACTAAAGATTTGGAGTATGCATCTATTAGTGTTAAGAATTTTAAGTTTTGAGCAAAGAATATATCAATATGAATCTATTCTCCCTTCTTTGTTGGAATTGGTGCCTCGCCAATTGGTATTTTTTTGGGGTGTCTGTCGTATTTATTTTTATTGCAGATATCGCAGTTTCTAATAAATTGTTTAAATTGTTTCTTCATTTCAGGCCAGTAATAATCCTGAAAAATTTGTTTGATATTTTCCTTATAACTTCTGTGTGCTCTAGTGTGTGTTTGTCTAATAATTTTCTCTTTATCTTCTTCTTTGATTACATCTATTACTACTATGTCTGTGTGAACAATTTTCTTTGATATTCTATTCCGTAATATTTGTTTTACTTCATTCAAATCCTTTAAATTACAATTTATTCCAGTTAATAGATTTTTATTTAGTCGTTTTGTTATTATTTCTTTCAAAAATTCCAAGTCTTTGTATTTTATATGATGCCTAAATCAATGAAAACTTTTCGTTCTAAGATGGTCATGGGTGTTATCCCTACTCAATATTATTTGTTGGGGAAATGAATTTAGGGGCTTGTTGATTGTTTTAATGTGAAAAACATCTAACTTTCTACTGAATGTGCGGTATCTGTTAAGTCGTGATTTTCCTTTTCTAAATTACTGTTATTTAACATCTGTCTAGAAAGGGCATCTGCTATATATTCTCAATTGCCTCAATGTTTTCGGTACAGGGTAGTTTTTTATTGTTTCAATTTTCTTTTCATCAGTTCTAATAACATTATGGGCTACTTTGTAGCCTAAAAACTCCACGTTTGACTTGAAAAATTCTGATTTCTCAAGCGATATTTTCATATGTGCTTTTTGCAGTGTATTTATTATCTTAATTAAATGTTCATAGTGCTCTTCAGCGTTGCTAGAGTAAACTATGATATCGTCTATGTAGACGCGACAAAACTTTCCTACGTATTGCCGAAGGATGTTATCCATGGCCCTTTGGAATATTGAAGGGGCATTTCTTAAACCGAATGGCATTCGAACGAACTCGTATTTGCCATTGTTTACCGAGAATGCTGTTTTTTCAATATCCTCTGGTTTCATTAGTATTTGGTAAAAACCCGATTCCAAATCGATTGTAGAAAAAAGCTTGCTTTTCCTAAATTTGAGAGTATTACGTTGCAATCTGGGAGAACGCTATCGTGTTCTCATTCAATTTCTTGTAATCAATAACCATTCTCATTTTTTGAGTACCATCTTCGTTGGCTCCTTTTTTAGGCACTACCCATATTGGAGAATTATATGGGCTTTTGCTTTCTCTTATAATATTTTCTTTTAACATTTTCTTTATCTCTTTATTTATGAATTCATTAGCTGATAGAGGGTAAGGGTATCGTTTACTCCAAACAGGAGTGTCTGTAATGGTTCTAATTTCTGCGTTAACGTCTGTTCTAAAAGGGAGAGACGTATTTCCATGTTCTTTTGAAATTATGGTTTTTATTTTCTCTATCTTATCCTCATTTTTAGTACTTAAATGATTTATTTGACCTAATTCAATTTCGTCAAGTGTATAAAATTGTTCCTTATGATACTTAGTTACGAGCAGGGACCGTAACTGTTATGACTTTTTTTCAAAAGAGTCAATAAATAATACTTCAAATCCATAATATTGAACAGGTAACTAACTATTTTAATGCTGCATATACATATGTACATAAATACATGTGTATATCGTTGTATATTAATTTTATTTATTCTGTTCTTACTTGGTTTATTTTGTTAATTGTAAATATGCAATAGATTCCTACAACTCCAACACCATCACCAACGACATCGAACACAGAGCCATTCCAATTTGATGAAGAAACAAATCAAAGCAGTTCGTCAAAATTACGAATTGGACTTTTGGATATGGAGCTATCTGATGCTTCGTCCGACGATGAAGAAGTATGTTTCAATGATTACGTTCGAAAAGCATTTATGGAAATAGACACCTATAAGGAGAAGCGCATTGATGTTGATGCGGACCTTATGGAATACTGGGAAAGTAAAAAATTTATATATCCTAGACTAAGAGATCTGGCATGTATTATACATCAGGTGCCAGCGACACAAGTCAGTGTAGAACGCGCATTCTCAGCACTTAAGCTTATTCTTAGCGATTTGCGATACAATTTGTCCGAGCAGAACTTGGCAGCTATATTAATTGTTAAATTGAATTCCAAATCATTGGAGTGCAATGGGGTGTGGTAACTCTTCTGGGTCTGCAGTTACAGATGAGTGGCTACACTCAATCCCTACTCTTGCGTCCTCGTCGCGCACTCTGGGCAACGTGAGCAACCCTTGTGTGAGATATGGTAACCAACCCGTGTGGAGCCTTGGGTCACGGCAGAAAGAGAGGGAGCTTCAGTGGGGTCACTCCGACATATTCGGTTTAAGGGCTCACTGAAGTCAGCAGCGTCTGTTCACCAGGAGGTGCGGCTGCAAGCGGGCGTCTGACTTGGAGCAAGCGGCTCGCTATATAAATGTGTCTTCAAAAACAAAACAACCCTCCAGTATTCGGTTGTGCGCTGGGCTTGGGACCCGCCACGTAAAAAACTATACCCAATGAAAAATTTCAATGTGCCTCGGATGAGATCTCCCTTTTTTGATGACGACCACAAGCAACGTTTTAAGGACTACGATTTAAGGGCATGCACCTGGAATGTCCGAACCCTTAATGGGGAAGGTGCCGCTGCCTGGCTGGCTGATGTCCTCGTAAGAGTAAGGGCTGACATCACCGCCATCCAAGAAATGAAATGGAGGGGGCAAGGCAAGAAAACCGTTGGGCCTTGCGACATCTACTACAGCTGCCATGTACAGGAGCGCAAGTTCGGTGTTGGATTTGTGGTGGGAGAGAGGCTTCGTCGCCAAGTACTGTCGTTCACTCCAGTGGACGAGCGTCTCGCCACGATTCGCATCAAAGCGAGATTTTTCAACATCTCGCTGATTTGTGCCCACGCACCGACAGAAGAGAAGGACGATGTGATCAAGGATCACTTCTACGAGCGCTTAGAACGCACTTACGAGCGCTGCCCCCGTCACGATATCAAAATCGTGCTTGGTGACTTCAATGCCAGGGTGGGAAAGGAAGGGATCTTTGGTCACACTGTCGGAAAATTCAGTCTCCACGACGAAACCTCCGCCAACGGACTGAGACTGATCGACTTTGCCGGGGACCGAAACATGGTGGTCTGTAGCACCAGGTTTCAGCATAAAAAAATACACTTGGCTACGTGGCTGTCTCCAGATCGAAAAACGCGAAACCAAATCGATCATATTGCGATAGACGGAAGGCATGCTTCCAGTATATTAGACGTACGTACACTCCGAGGACCGAAAATTGACTCGGATCATTATCTTGTCGCAGCCAAGATGCGCATACGCCTCTGTGCATCAAAAAACGTGCGTGAAAATACACAGCGAAAGCTTGACGTCGGAAAGCTGCAATCGCAACAGACAGCTGCAAATGAACAGTAAAGCCCTCTCTCGACGAACGAAAACCACGCGCTATAAGTCCCTCATCATGCCCGTGCTAATGTATGGCGCAGAAGCATGGACCCTATCAACATCGGAAGAGAAGGCGCTTGGAGTGTTCGAGAGAAAGATTCTCCGAAAGATTTTTGGTCCTTTACGTCTTTGCGATGGCGAATACCGCAGACGATGGAACGATGAGTTGTATGAGCTGTACCGCGACATAGACATAGTTCAGCGAATTAAGATTCAGCGGCTACGCTGGCTAGGTCATGTGGTACGTATGGAAGAAAATGCTCCAGCCCTGAAAGTATTCGACGCGGTACCCGCTGGTGGGGGGAGCAGAGGAAGAGGAAGGCCTCCTCTACGTTGGAAAGACCAGGTGGAGAAGGACTTGACTACACTTGGGATATCTAACTGGCGCCAGGCAGCAAAGCAGAGGAGCGGCTGGCGTGCAATATTGAAATCGGCCAAAATCGCCTAGGCGGTTATAGCGCCAATTAAGAAGAAGAAGAAGAAGAAGAAATCATTGCTGTAAAATGGGGAATAACTTAAGCCTTAAATTTAAGCAATTAAATTATTGTCTAGGAAATATATTTACAGAAGACGGAAAATTGCAATTAAAAGGAAGTGAATTTTTTACTTAGATTTTTTTTTAAATTAAAACATATTGTATTGTAATATGTAAACTGCTATTTTTGACCGAAAAATTAAAAGTCAAATTTTAACTGTTATTTTCCACCGAAAACATAAAAGTCAAATTTTAACTTTTATATTTGACCGAAAAAATAAAAGTCAAATTTTAACTTTTATATTCGACCGAAAAAATAAAAGTCAAATTTTAACTTTTATATTTGACCGAAAAAATAAAAGTCAAATTTTAACTTTTATATTTGACGGAAAAAATAAAAGCCAAATTTTAACTTTTATTTTTGACTAAAAATATATCAGTAAAAAAATAACGGTTAATTGCTGACTTTTTTGTAAGAAGTCAAAAAAATATAAATCATATAGGATTAGCATTCCTTGGCTAACAAGCATCACATTGGTATATACAAATGTTAAAAAAAAAATTCTTTCCTGCTAACTTTTTAAATTGAAATTTCGAAAATAACTATTATTTTCGATCCCTGGTTACAAGTGTATTATCCTCAAAATTTTGATTTGCTTAATAAATTCACTCCTATTAGCATATCGCTTTGTAAATTATTATTTTAATAAAATCGTGTTAAATGATTAAAAATATGTGCATTATAGAAATGGGTAATAATTGTATAGCCATTTACCGTTTTGACACGTTTGGCTATTTCTAATTGTTGTCTGTTGGGTAAAATATCAGGTTTACAGTACCAATTTGTTGCTCCTGTATCTATCAAAACTTTCAGTTTTCTGTTCGTTCCCGCAGTTGTCTGAATATGTATGGTAAGGGGTTGCTTCGTCTAAAAAAGCATTTTCTTGTATATTATTGATTCTTTGTTGTTTCGGTTGGGGCTGTTGGCTATTACTTGAATCGAAGGTTCTTTTTGGCATTCGCTCTTGCGTAATATAATTAAATTGGGTAGGTTGCCTAAAAATGTTCTGTTTAGATTGGGGACAAGTTTGCTGTCTAAATTTAGCTGAGCTATCAACTTCCATAGGTATTGGTTTAGGCTGAGTTTGCCATCCAAAATTTCTATAGTTGTTGTTTTGTTGAATGGGACGTTGATTAAAACGTAAATAATTTGAATATTGCTCATAATTATTTTGTCTTGGGAAATTCCTATTATTGTTACTAAAATTTCTATTATCATTCACTTGTCTTCGAGCTTGATGGAATTCACTAGCAAATTTGATCCTAACTTGGTTTGACTCCATTTCTTGGGCTTTAGCCAACGCATTTGGCAAATCTATCGGGTTAAGAGACATTAAAATATTGTTTAAATGATGATTTAGTCCTTTTATAAAAACCCTAAGTGCATCTGAACGATGTCTTTTATTGTATTCTTTAGTTATTTCCGAATTATTCCCGTAAGTCATTATTGTTTTGTTAATCAGTAGTGTTAATTGGGAATTCACTTTGTTATAATAATCTACCAAATTCAAATTTGTTTGTCTAATTAAATTCAATTCTTGTTCTAATATATGCAGTGGGCGCTTGTCTGCATAGGCAAAGTCTAGACGGTTGATGATCGCGTCGAAATTAAGGGTTGTGCCATGATTTGTTAAAGTATCGTTGGCTTCTTGAGTGATTTTATTCCTCAAAATAGTTAATGCGGCAAAATATTTCCTACTTCCTTAAGGGTATAAGGACATTGTATTATAAGCTGCCTCTCTCCAGCTTACATATCCCGATCCGTTAAATTCTGGTAGGGATTTTATAATGTCTAAAGTTTCATTACATTGAATTGATTCAGTAATAGTTTGTTTTTCAAAATCTGTAACCTTATGGGTATCTGTTAAATTTCGTAATTGAATTTTCAACTGATCTAACTCAATTTTTAAATCTTGCGTCTGCGCTGAAATCAGTCGTGCTAACACTTCATCACTACTTTCTGTGGCCATATTTTTTAGTTGTATTCACTTATTTATTCACTTATTTATTCAACGTTCTATACAAATATGTATATATAAATTAAATATAATATATATATTTCACTTGTAATAATTAATTTTAATTTTATTCTTAATACACTTTTTTTTAAATTTAAAATTTCTTAAACTTTCTTAAAATTTAAATATTTACTGTTCTCCTTTTGCTTCAGGATACTTATTTGTGTTGATTTCTGGGGATACTCCTTTGTTCTTCGGAGTTTCTTGTTATCCAGATATCTTGGCTTACTTGATTGATGTGTCTGGAACTAGTAGTCACAATTCAATTTTTGTAAGTTGATTGAAGAATTTTGTTGGGCACAGTAAAAAAAGTTCACACTGATTGCTTTATTTCTCCTTATTTTTATCAAGGATACTTTTTAGCGCAATATTAAATTTTGATCTTAAGGATTGTTAAGGAAAGTCCTTTTCCGATCAATTCACTTCACTTTTAATTACTCTGCCCCACGTTGGGCGCCAATTAAACTCGCAGTGTGTACTTGTGAGTGAGGTCCAACTCCAAATTGAGTCTGTCTTTATTTAATAATTCAATTCTTAATCTAACCTAAGCTGCTGTCGGTTGTTGTCGTCGCTGTTGCAATTCCAGGAATCTGTTTTACTTTATTTTATTTGCAAAATGTATTTGTAGTGTTGATTGTAAGAGTGAGAGATTTATGCAGGTTATCGGAACAGTTGATATTATGGTCGTCAGCAGTTTTGGTGGGAAAGCGGTTGCATTCCTTAACTTGTTGGGCTGGAAAATCGTTTCGTCTGAGTCGTGTTTGTGTTGCAAGTTGATTTTTCCTTGATTTTCGCTCTTTTGTATGGGTGGGATGTTGAGATCATTATGGATGATCTTATTCCGAATGCATCACGGATCTCCGGTGATTATTTTAAGGATTTTTGATTGAGCTATTTGAATGATGTTCATTTCCTCCAAATTTTACCCGCATGCTCAACATGGCTTTATAATACTAGTGTACAGAAGTACTCTGAATTCCAGTTTTAGTGAAGAATACGAGTTGATGAGCCAATGAGTCAGGATACATTGTTTTGGCATCGATATCTGTATCATCTGAATTGCAGTATCATCTGCAAAGATTGATAATATGAGGCGGGAATGTTTGCTGAGTAGAGAGTATACAGGAATGGCCCAAGAACGCTTCCTCGTAGATCTCCGGCTGCGCTATCGAACTCCTGCGTTATGAAATCATTTTGTCGTACCGTAAAAACTGGGTTGCTATCATAGCTTTCAGTAGCGTTAAAACGTCGTCCTTGTCTCAGATGTTAGACGGTTAACTTGTTCTATAGTCCCTTGTTGTGAAGCTAGGCCCGCTAGGGCCTCTGTCTTTATCAGGTTATTCTGGATTCTTCTTGTTACGGCAATGTCTATAAGATCAGGAAACTTTGTAGAGTATGTTGGCCAGTAAATGGGTGTACCCGGTAATGCATAGCCAAGGTTTATTGATGAACCACTTTGTAAAGTTGCCTTCCCTTTGGATTAATCAACCGTGAACCTCAGTGGGAATGCTTAGCATTATCGGCGCCCGCTGCAATGAAGTGATCTCCAAGATATGGTTCAACGATATAAAGAAACGTGAAGGGCAGTATACTGCGGACAAAGTTATATTGTCCGAATTCGTAAGCACGCTTATAGAAGTGGCTTGCGAGTACTTCGTTGCAAACGATGGAATAATATTGTGTTTGATTCCTCTTCAAATTAGAACTGGTGTGATTTGTTGTATAAACTTCGTGTCCTGATATCTGGAAGCAATTTTTGTTTGTTAAATGCGTTTCGACAGAGAGCATGACATCAATTTTCTTTTATTGAAGAACTTCAAGAGCTTTAGCTGAGAAATGCCATTAGCATTAAATAGATATGTATATTTTTAGCGGGGGCATTTATTTTGTCTGTTTATCAGCAAGAAAGTGGATGAGCTGATTTTGATTTTTCATAAGCTCTTGCATAGTTGATTGCATAAAAGTAATGAAGTTCATAATTTTTTGTTGCAAGGAGACGATTTAAGCCTTGATACTATTGAGAGTGTTCCCGAGGACAGGTGCTAAGGCAGGTGAAGTTGATAGCAGAGCGGGTTGCGGAAGTCCCGACTTGATGGCATCAGCGAATGAAACGCTGGAAGTATCCTATGAATTAAATATGGGTGTATTTTATTATCGTTTAGATATTTCGATACCAGATTATAATTTTTTTCAGTGTATACCTGCAGTTTTGTCTCGTGAATATAGCCGTTGGTTAAGGAGATTATGTGAAAAGTGTTTTCACCGATTATCTGCACCAAATATATGGTTGCTTAGTGGAGATTTTTTGCTCTTTTGCTTTCGTCTCGACTTGATTTAGCTTTTTTCCTGTACTTGAATTTTTGGGGCTGAGCTTTCTTTTTCTTTGGACATGGCGATCATAGGATACCTGTCCGCACTACTGACCTAGTTCTTGTCGTTGCTGACGTTTTTGGTGTTGTCATCGTTATGCGCTTATCTGACATAATCGGTAGCTGAGCAAATCGTTCACCATCGTTCGTTGCTGTTGCCCATGACGAAACTGCTGTTTTAGTGGGCAGCGATCAGAGCGAAAGGCATTCCTGACTCCATAACAAACTAGAATCAGTGGTGGTGGGAGTAGTCGAGCATTCTCCTTCTTTAGGTGTTGTTGTCGGTGGCTGCAAGTACGCCCTGGTGAGAAATAAGAAAAAAAAGAGTTGTTGAATTGAACTGACGCTGATATTGGCCTCGTTGACGCTGAGGGCAAATATTAATGCTCATACGCTTGTATTTATTTTCTGCTTGCGTTGTGTTGTTTGTTGTATACAGGGCCGCCGAGAGGAAATCCGGGCCCAGGGGTAAAAAGGTTTATAGTTTATGCTGGGTGAAACAAATTTTTTTTATAGAATAGAATGTATTAATCAGTTAAATTAAAAACGTTTGTGCAAATTGGTCAAATATTTTCGAAGTTCTCCCATTTTTTTGTAAACTATACATGCAATACCTGTAGAGATGGCAAATCAAAATTTAAAAGTCGATTTTTGTACAAATTTTTTGCAATTAGCGGCATATATCAGAGCTAATACCCATAAGTTTAGATAAGTGGTCGGTATACTCATACATTCAAGGAATTCATTTTGTTTAAAAATCAGTATCAGTGTGCGTAAATAAAAGAACGCCCAGTGAGCTGTGACGTGCCGACCATAGTTTTCTATGGAAATTGGCGTAATTACAGAATCATACATATTTGGAGGACGAATGACAAATGAGATAGCGAATTGCGTCTCGTGGGAGCAATCTAGTAAGTTCATGCGTATCAGCCCTAATTGGTCTTAACAGCCCTGTAGCCACAGAGAGATTGTGTATATTTTCTTTTATATTTATTATGATAATATCGTTTTTACGATCAGGAAAGAATGATTCTAGAGCAGTGTTGCTCACCGTTAGCTTTCAAACAACATTTTTGTCTTAGTATGTGTGTTCGACTAGTGTACTACTAGCGTCGCAGAACTTCGCACACTCGGCTTCCCGTGTTCGCCAGCGAGGCATTAAAAATCAAGATACAGTTGAATAAAATGCTTAGATGCCACAACGGATCGTCAAATGAAATGTTTATACTTATGTTCATATGTACATACATATATTATTAGGAGGAAATAGTTCGTGTTGGCGTCCTCGCAAGATTTACCTATGCATGTCGGTTATAGGAGAATACGTTTTTACTTAATTGCAGCATAGTTGGATATATGCATTAACAAATCCAAAAAATCGATCGCACAAGGAGTTCGGTTTGAGCAACGGCGGTAATCAACGATAGTGCAAAGCTTACTCAACTGTAAAACAGATACAACATCCGTGCAACGTAAATGCACAACGAAGGGGTTGAACGAGTTAGAAGGATAGCAAGTACAAGAAGACAGCAGTGTGGAAAGTTCAATAAGGCAAATGGACGAACACAGTGGTGCATAGAACTAGAGCGAGCGTATATTTTGATAAAAAAATAAATGAAAGTAAAATTAGAAAGGCTTGATTTCACGCAACTGTATAAGCTCCTGGAAAAAGGCAATTTAACCACGAATGGTAAAGTGCAAAAAATTTGCAACATTAATTGAAATTTTAAAAGGTGACGAAATCGGCATTGAGGAAATCATCACAATTCAGCAACAGGGTTTATGCTTGCGCGAGCGCCCCTTATATGCGCCATGTAATCGGTATGTTCCCAGAATCGGAGCCGGCAAAGAAATCTCTATCGGAAAAACAGATTGTTGCAAAAGTGGGCGTCAAAACGAACTGCAACGGTGACAACATGGTGCCTCCAATTATAGATATTGTGTGATTGGGAGGTGTAGGGCTCAACGCTTTGGTTGATAACTGAAGCGGCCATCCTTTGATCAAACAACCAATGACTGCAGGTATATCAGTCAATCGGATTCTGCGGCCGCTGTAGCCGAGTATGTAGCGTGTGCACGCTTTATTCGGTGGGTCCCGTGTTCGAGCAAACACCAAAGATTATAGAGAAAGTGTTTTCTAATAGCGGTCGCCCCTCGGCAGGCAATGGCAAACCTCCGAGTGTATTTCTGGCCATGGAAATATTTCTCACAAAATACATGGTTCGCTTGGTACCATAAATTAAATATTCATATTAATGTCATTTAAATCGATGTTTTTGGCAGACAATATTGCTCGAGCACTCAGCCAATTGGGATTTTTATAATTTTGATGGACCATTTTCTAACTGTGCTCTCAAGTTTGTAGTTAATGGTAATTTCTGTATTCGTGATCATAGACTCGACGCATGTCTGAGTTCAATTCATTAGCAGGTGTAGAACGCGCCATAATGGGTAAAGTTATACGGCAGTCTCCAGATAACAACAATAAAGTTGCTGCAATTCGAGATGATGCGATTGCCAGTGTAACATGGTTTTGTGACCGCATTTTAGCCAATAATAATGAAATGAACTATGTTTTGCTCGTCCCGCTTGGTGCATTATAGAAATACAATCCACCGTTTCCATTCTCTATTAATTATTGTATCGTATGCATCTTTTCCATCAAAGGTTTTTAGGTCTTGAATGATTTTGGTCCATGAACGTTCACCAGTAATATTGGGGGTTGCACTGCTCGGGCTTGGACTTTTTCCGTTGTAAAAGAAACACGTTGTCCATTTTCTAAATGCACTGCCAAATGAACTACTGTTGGATGTCGCTCATGTTTCCAAAATGATACACCGCTTCATTGCTGCTAACATATATATCGTCCCAGTTGGTACTGATTAATTTCATCGCCAGATCCAGTTTCATTTGACAATCCAAACACAGCTGTATCAATTTCTTTGTTGTTGTTGTTGTTCTTTGTTTCTTTGAGTTGCAATACTCCCTTACTGTCAAAACTATGGATTTACCATTATGGTCAGTTGATCGCGACGATATTGTGGATATCTGTCATTACCAGTTTGTTCGAGAAAATCTCTTGGATACCGTTGTGAACGTTTTCCATTAATCAATTGATCAATATCATTTTGATAAGTTTGTCGATTAACCACATCAAGATGTGTGCATGAGGTAATCCCCATTTCTGCCACACACATCCATCAACGAACCGCTCCGTAAATATGATGTGTGGTAATGTAACCCATAAGAGATTTAAATTTTTGTTTCAGTACACGGGCAGTAAAATCATGACGATCCGATGATGATTATTCAGGAAATGAAAGCACTTTGATTTCTTCCCACGGTGGATTACAGGTGAATGTAATGAATTAATCTGGTCGATGAGCGAACAAATGTCACGGCATCCTGAGCATTTTCATGCATGTATCGTGTACTGCCTGTAAATGTTGCTGGTAGAATTGCCATTTTTGCCATTTTATTCATGTTACCATCATTGATTACGGCATCACATAATCGAATGTAATGCAGTCGTTCCCTCTCAATTTGTGCATTCATATCGATTATGTATTGGTGAAAAAATTGGCGACATGTTTCGCCTAATCATCAATCTTTATGCGTAGTAATTCATGGCACTTACTTTTTATTCAATACCGCATCTGTATAATAAATTATTCATAAAAAATAATTGACATTTTTTGATGATTAATAATTATTTTTAATTTTATTTGGGTCTCGTTGTTTAATATTCAAGAGATAACCGTTTTCTCCATGACAAAATGAGTGTTTCAAATACATGTTGAATATTATAATTTCTCTGATAGAGAATAATATCGAGGGATTCAAACTCATATCCAACTTCATCAATTGTTGGTGCATTATATCGTGTTTCCTGATCCCCAGTTGGCCTTTTGTCTGCTCTAAGTACTATTTTAAAATCATCCGAAGGCATTTGATCGAGCACGGTCTTAAATAACCGAATTAATTAGTTGTGCTGATGAAACAATGGTTCTAATGGTTCAATAATGTTTCGTTTAGTTACTCTACTGATTGCACTACGCTTATCAACTGCATCTGCAACTGGAGTTTACCGTAAAATATATTTGGAGGAATTTGTGATCTGCATTTAGTAATGGCAGTAGTGAGACAGCACGACCACAAATTTGATCTTGAGTTTTGAATGATGCCATTTGGAAACATGTATTATAGCTGTTAATATTGGTCAAAAAACGCTTTGATTCTTGTGTTTCACCCGATAACAATGTAAGTAATGGCACGGGTGTTGAATGCAATTTGGGTAATTTCCGGCAGCACAACACATTCCTGGCGCTTCCTTTTGAAATTTCAATGCATTAAAATGTGTTCAAACTTTGTCCATGGTTCCAATACTGATGGATATAACCACCACTGAATTGCATTCGAAGGCCAATTATTGCAATTTGAAGTCTGACGTGCACGACTAACTTGTCGTTTTATTCGTTCAATCATATTTTGAGGCTGTGGATTGTTTGCTGGATCGCGAAGCTCTTTCTTAAACGTTCAGCTTCAATACGTACCGCATGTTACCCCTCATTTTCATTCGCACATGACTGTGCCGTTCGTAGTCTTCTCATATCAGTGCGTTGTTCGCGATCTTCTTGGCTCTCATTATTTCCCGCAACTCTGTCCTGTTGGGGTTTCCGTGTATTGCGACCGTTCTGTCGTTTGTACTTACATGCTGTCCATATTGACACATGGACTTTTTTTTTAACTTCATCACTTCTTTCAACGGCTTCATCAAACCTTACCTGCCCTGCTAACGGTACCATTTTCTCCCTTTATAATTTTGGTTTTGTTTCGTAGTACCACCTTTATTTGACAACCCTAAGGGGAGCCGGCGACGTCATTTTACCTAGCATTTTTTCATGTGCCTTAAAAGACGGCAAAAAAAGTATTAGTAAACATTTCTACGATGAAATTACTTGCCGATATGAATAAATTACCGAATACAACTGAAAACTTCTGTAGCTAAAAAAGTGCTAGACAATTTTAAAGAGGGTTAAAAAATAGAGCTAGAAGCTAAAGCCAAATTGTTGGAGCTAACTGAAAAACTAAAGAGCTAAATTTAGTTTCTGCTTGATATTCTGTTTCCCCGACAGGGTAAAAGGATGATGTATATTGGAATGATTTTCCGTCTTCCTTTGTCAAGTTTGGTTTTGCAGACACAGCGGTTTCGGCGTTGTACCATTATCAAGCTCTTTTTGTTCTGTTCTTTTAACGTCTACTGTTTCGTATTTATATGATGTTGTTATTAACAATGCTGGTATTTTGAAAGATAGTGTATTGATAATTATATCAGCATGTCCTTAGCTAAGTTTTTTCTGAACTAGAACTTAACTTCAACTTAAGATTAGTAGGCCAAACTGAACTTTACTTACGTACAAAATAGGTGCATGGCGAATTTTTCGTTGCGAATGTTCACAGTCGAAAATGGAATTGCGCCCGACGTGTTGTTTATGTATTATTTCAATGTTACTAAATAAACAAAAATGCAATTCATTTTATTGTTGTTTAAAAATAATAATTACATTGCATGTAAAATCTGGTTTTAGGTCAAACAATTTCTATGGGGTTCTTTTTTGTTTTAGCTTATCTGTTTGATATTACTTTGGCTTCTTTTATGAATATCGATCCCTCGAACCTTCGGTGCAGATAGAGACTGCCCAATAAACTAGGTTTTTGAGTATTTTGTTCAATGCTGCTTCAATTGTGTTAACATAAGCAAAATTTTAATTTTAATTTATTTATTAACAATTGCATTTTTGATAAACTAATAAATACAATAACTTAACGCTATGACGACAGTGGCCTTAAGCGATTTAAATATGTGTCCATGGGTGCAAATACATTATGTACTATTTATATTTCATTTAATATATTGCCATATTTTAGGTACTTTATTAGTTTGGAAGTGTTGTCTGTGGAGTCATTCAAAAGTAGGTCTGTAGGTTTGGTGTTGTTAAGTGATTTTCGTAGGTTTAAAAAATGTGTGCAGTCGTCTAGAATGGGTTTGATGCTAGGGTTTAAGGTATCGCAATACTTGCAGGTATTTGCGACTATTTTTATTCGGTATTCGTGCGTTAGACTTGTAATTTCCCTTCTGGATTCGTTGATTGAACGTTTTTTTTGGGTTAAAACATTGAAACCAGCTTGTTGTATTTTCGTATGAAGAATATTTTTCATTTCTGAAATTAGTTTTTATGTAGTTTTGTATATCTGTGTATAGGAGGTTTAGGGACATAGTTAGTGGTCGCTTTTGTGCTTCTTTTGCGGCTCTATCTGCCAGCTTATTTCCTTTAATAATTGTGTGCCCAGGTATCCATATTAGAGTGATTTTATTTTTATGTTTTATTAAAGAATTTCGGATATGGTCTGAATAATAATTTTTGTTGTTTATGTTTTTTATCATTTTTAAAGATGCAAGGGAGTCGGAACAAATCGCGAATTTTCCAGGCATTTTGTTAGCAAATAAAAATAGTACTGCTTCGAAGATGGCTATGGTTTCAGCAGCGAAATTTGTGCTGTAGGAAGGGAGGAGTTTGCAGATTAATATTTGATTGTTATGTATAACGCTGACAACTATTATGTTGTCGGTTTTTGAGCCGTCGGTGTGCGGTGATTTTTATTGTTTGAATCTCTTTTTCGCGTAGAAAAACGAGGAACTTTTTGTCTAGCGCTGGGTGCTTTGTGTAAGTCAGTCCGTTTGCATCACAGTTGATAAACTTTGTTGGGTTTTTACATATTTAATTGCTTTCGTCATTAATATGAAAATTACTTGCACAGTTGGGGCAGGATTTTGAGTTTTTACAAAATTTGGCGACGTGGCTGAACTTAAGGCATTTTTGCAACGCATTGGTGGAGGAATGTATGGACGAACTGATGTCTTGATGTAGCCGATATTTGTTTTTGTTGGTAGTGTAGTTGTGGCAAGAGTTAAAATGATCAAACCTGTCTCAGTTAGGTCATTATCAACTTTTTTAAGTATTTTTTGGACGTCGCATACATTTTGCGGCTTAAGTTCTTCAAGGACTTCACTCTTGGGAATTGATCGTAGCTCATTGCCCCGCTCTGCCTTTGGGAAAGTTTGAATATAAGAGGATTCCCAATATTTAATAGACTATTTCTAAGCAAAGCATTTGCATATTGGTACAAGTTACCAGCGTTCTTACGGAAAATACTAACTGTGAAACTTACCCTGACAACAATAGCACCAACAACAGTAATAAACAGCGTTATCACCTGGTACGCTAACGATGGAACATACCTTCCGCCCATGATAATAACAGCAGCAGCTTCAGTGCTAAGTTAGCGGTACCACCAAAAACGCGGACGATGCAACTTACCGTCTGCGCATGACAACAATATCAGCAACAACAGGTGAAACAACAACGGTGGCAGCGACGCATAGTGTAGCTTTTAGTTAGGATCTTAGCTTTTGTGCCCGTAGCTTTTTGTCTGAGACGGGCTCCGTAACCGGCACAGCGGAAAAATAAAAATAAACCAACTTAAAGTTGTTTAAATTGGCGTCCAACATGGGGCCATGAAAAAAGTCCACATAGTGGATAAGATAGCGTGGCCGGCGACCTGGATAAAAATCCTTATAAAAGGATACGTCGTGGGCTCGAACCCACCATAAACTAAAGAAGCAAAGAAGCGTGAGAAGTGAGAACATTGAACAAAAAATTAAAGGCAATTTTATTGAACCAAAATTAATTGTGAAAATATTAACTTTGGCAATTATAAAATTCTTATATATCCACACTGTGAGAATTGCAAGCACTACGAACATAGATATAAAAAATTTTCAAATATGAAATCATAATTCGTGTGTAAGAAATTGTAATTCGTCAACAAGAATTGAAATGCAAGTAATAATAAATTAAAATTGCATCGACGTAATATTAAAACGAATTGCGCAAATATTAAATATTAAATTAAAATATATAAATATCGTTATCTTAAGTTAATCTACATTGTGAGGGGTTTGCAATCGAGGACCGACACCGACCACAATGATTATCCAGTCAATTCAAGTTGTGCCTTTATCAACAAAAGACACTCGCCTATTATTGAAGTAATTTCATTCTAGCTTGAAAAATGTTCTCTCTATTCACAACCGTTTCTTTCTACTCTCCAATCGCTACTGCCCTCATATCGCTTGAACATAAGATCCATAAAGGCATAAGTGTAAAATTTTCTGAAGTGAAATAAATATGAAGTGAAAACAAATACATAAATAGTAATTCTTTCTTGAGCATTGAATATAGACACACTTACTTACTTACTTAATTGGCGCTATAACCACATAATCGATTTTGGCCGAGTTCAACAAATCGCGCCAGTCACTCCTTCTTCCTGCTAACTGGTACCAATTGGAAATACCTAGTGACGTCAAGTCCTTTTTCATTTAATCCTTCCAACCGTAATGGTACAGGAAGAGGCCTCCACCAGTTGGCACCGCGTTGGATACTTTCAGGGCTGGAGCATTTTCGTCCATTCGCATGGCATGTTTCCGCCAACGTAGCTGCTGTGTTTTGATTCCCCGAACTATGCCTATGTTGCGGTAAAGCTCATACAGCTCTTCGTTCCATCGTCTGCCGTACTCGCCATCGCAGAGATGTAGAGATCCATAAATCTTTCGGGGAATCTTTCTCTCGAAGACTCCGTCTTATCGGATGCTGACAGTACCCATGCTTAAGATCCATAAAATAGCACGGGCATGATAAGCTACTTATAGAGTGTGGTTTTGGATGGACGAGTGAGGGCTTTACTGCGCAGTTGCCTACTCAGGCCATAGTAGCACTTGTTGGCTAGAGAGATTCTTCGTTGGATTTCGAGGCTGACATTATTGTAGGTGTTAATGCTGGTTCCCAGATAAATAAAGTCCGCCACATTTTGGTAAATGTAATTGCCAACAGTGATGCGGGAGCCAAGGCGCAAGTGCGCTAACTGTTTATTTGATGATATGTTCCACTTCTTTATCCAGTTTGGAAATGCAGAAGTAACGGCGCGGTTGCTGAGCACGATGGTATCGCATATGCCAGAAGTTACACGCTCTTATAAAATATGATGCTTGATCGGTTCAACTCTGCAGCTCGAATTATCTTTTTTAACATAAGGGTAAAGGAGTCGCACGAAAGAGAGCACCCTGTCTGAAACCTTGTTTGGTTTCAAATGGCTCGAAGAGGTGGGATACCAAATTCAGACATTGCGGCAAATAGGCAGCTTCTTCTCGTGCTATCGAAAGCGGGTTTGAAATCGACAAAAACATGGTGTGTGTCTATTCTTCTTTCTCGGGTCTTTTCCAAGATTTGGCGTATCGTGAGTATTTGGTCGGTCAGTTTATTCACGGTGGGGTTTAGTCGTTCACACAAAACGCTGCATAGAACCTTATATGCTGTGCTAAGAAGACTGATCCCGCGTTAGTTGGCGCATATGGCAGGATCGTGGATTGGGCAGAGTACACTTAAATTCTAATCAGTTGGCATCCGATCGTCCGACTATATTTTGCAAATGAACTGGTGCATGCCTCTCGCCGCCGCACTTGAATAGCTCACTTGGCAGTCCGTCAATTTCAGGGGAATAATTGCAAGGCTTGATTTCACCTCTTATCGGCGAGGCCTATTTATCTTATCCAACAGGAAATGGGTATGATTAGGCTGGGAAAATTATCAATCAGGAACTTCTAAAATGAGGTAGAGGGTAACTTAACTCTCCTGATTAATAAAACAATAATGACCAGTGAAGAAAATGAGATTATTAAATCTCTCAACCAGAAATACAGGGAAGACACTCTCAAGACTCTTGTATCAGGGCTCGAAAAGCCCTTGTGTAATATCCTATTATCTTCGAGACCCACGCATATGCCATAAGCTCTTGCCATTGTAATAGAGCTGGAATCTAATCGGCAGCGCTCACTGTTTGCAAACACTTTCGCTTCCTATAGTGAGTGGTATCTTTCATTTAACCCACCAACACGTCTGTAGTGTGCCTGCTCAACAAGCGCAGCCTGGAGTGGTGTCTATGGAAGTGGATGCCTCGACTTCGCGTACTAGGGTAACAACACATGCCACCAATAGTCAACCGGTAAGACTTGCTATGGAACGTAGTCCATTGTTAGGACCTAACGCAAACGCCCACACTCGAATCAATTCTAACTGGAGAGAATCAACTCTTCATGGTGGGAGCGCAAAAATACCACCGGCTTCAGGCAGGCAAGCAATACCTGAAATTCAAAGGACCAACAATCTGGAAGACTGCTCCAAACTCGATATTGAAGTCTAGGATAACAATAATCCTGACAAGGTTATGACCAAGAGCGACATAACGAAGCAGGATTAGAGGTTGTGGATGAAGTTGCTTCTTTAAGCAGTCTCTCAAAAGAACTAAAACTCCTTATCGATACCGGGCATCTTAAAATCACATATACAATTTAGAATCGTTAAAGGAGGTAAAACCTATAGAAGCCCCATTTCTAGTAAACTCACTACACAGCGAAACCGAAATTAACCGTCAATGTCTTATAAATATGTTTAAACAAACCACCACCTTCTTCATTTTATCCCTTCTTGACGGCTTCAACAGAGCAATTGGATTTGGCTTTTTGCATGAACTTAATCCCCAGATTGACTGCAAACGGGGAATTTTGTATTACGATGGCGCGAGTGAAAAATTTCTTTATCGGCACTCGCGTAAATTAAATAGACTAGCTATTGACACGGAAACGAATCTGGAGGAAATTTTCGAGGAATTTTCGGCTATGATACAAAATCGTTCAGGTGTGTTCGCTGACCCTAAGGAAGCATTTTCATACAATACGAAGGTTGTCGCTACCATCCGTACAACGGTTTTCCAAAACTTATCTATACCCACAATATGATAAGAAGGCATCGAAGAAGGGGGAAAACGCACAATGCGCCTTATAGTTGATTTTAGAAAACTAAACGAAAAAACCATAATTGATAAGTACCCGATTCCAGACACCTCAGTAATTCTGGTAAACCTAGGTACCTCATCTCATTTCACCACGTTGGACGTAAAATCGGGATTCCATCGGATGCACCTAGCTGAAGGTGACAAAGGAAAACCAGCGTTCTCGGTTAACTACGGGAAGTACGAGTTTTGCTCAAAAACGCCCATAGCTTCTAACAAAGAACAATCGATGACATCCTAAGAGATGAAATCGGTACTTGTTGTCACGTCACGATGCAAATATGCGGGTTTCACTTGAAAAATCCAATTTTTTTATGGGCGAGGTTGAGTTTTTATGGTTTGTAGTTTTTAGCAAAGGTATTATAAATTGCCCTGATAAAGTTCATATTCTTAACTACGAAACTCCCAAAACTTACGATCGCTTCTCGGCCTTGGCGGTTATTATCGCCGATTTATCAAAGATTGCGCGCTAACAGCGAAACCTTTTACCAAACTCCTAAGAGACGAAAATGGCAGTGTATGTTGCAAATACATTAAAAACAGTAGAAATTGAATTTGACAGAAATTCAATCGAGGTTTTTGCGAAAATCAAAGAAATTTTAGCGCCAGAGGACGTTATCGTTTTATATTCGGACTTCGGAAAACCGTCCGATCTCTCTACGGATGGTTCCTCTCATGCAATAGGTGGCATTTCTCACACTAATGCACTAATTATGATGATTTCGAGAACGCTATTCTGCAAATCAGAAAACTACGCCACAAATGAACAAGAATCATGGGCAATAGCATGGACCCTACAAAAGCTTCGTAATTATCTTTGTGGTGTGAGACAGCCCAACATCCTTACCTGATTTAAGCCATATCGGATAAAAACTCAAATACAAAAATTAAACTATAAAAGGCCTTTGTATTATGAACAACCTTATTGAGGAAGACGCGTTGATTTGTGTCACAAATCATAGCGACAAGTCCCTCACGCGAACTATACCAACGGTTCAAAACCCAATCAACTGCTTTAGAGCCCAACTAATTCTTGATTCGACGTCGACAGCAAGAGAAACTATTAAGATCTTCTTTCATACACAGAGACAGAAGTCAGACATGAATTTACATTTTATTCGTCATACAACGAATAGGGTTATCGACGTGACTAACAAAAGCGACCAGACCGAAATCCTTGCAACTCAGCACAACCGCACTCATAAATCAGCGCGGCTAAACACGCTGCAAGTCTTAAAGGACTACTTCGTTCCTTATATCCATAAAAGTTTCAAGGAGATCGTTGCTAACTGCAAAGTCTGTCTGGAAGCTAGGTTTTAACGCCTTCCCCCAATCCCTAGAATAGGAAAAACACCAATACCCACACACCCTGGTGAAATTTTACATTTTGGTATCTATTCAGCCGATAAGTGCCACTTCTTAACTTGTATCGATACATTTTCTAAATTTGCCGTAGATTCACCTATCACTTCTAGGCCGATAGTAAATGTGAAAGGACCAGTGATGCAAGCAGAGATACATCAACAGTAATGTTTCACAATGAAAAAATGTTTAATTCCGGAACAATTAAGTATATTCTAAGATATCGTTTTGGGATAAACACAACCATACCATAGTAGCTCTAACGGACAAATTGCGCGTTTCCACAGCATCCACACGGAAATTGCTCGCTGTATTAATTTAGCGCGAGCTACGAGATATACCACTGATTTAATTTTTCTCGCAACAATAAATTACAATATATCAGTTCATTCTGTCACGAAATAAAAACCAATAGATGTCATCAGTTCAATTCCAGATTATCTGAAAGAAGAAATCAAGATATACAACTATTTGACAACATACCAGACGAACCTAACCGTATTCGAATCTATTCTTGAAGAAACAAACCACTACAACAACCTTCTTCCCGCATAACACTTAAAAAACTGCTACAACTCGACTCCGTAGTCTGAACTTTATTGGTGCCGCCCTTAAATACATTGCGGGAGCTCAGATTTTGATGATTTTCAGGAAGTTAGCAGAAAACAAAAAGGCCTTATAGTTAGAGGCAAATAAGCTGCAGATTAAAATAAACTCAGAGTTGCAAGTTCAGATCAATAAAGTGACGAAACCCATAAACCAGCAGTTACTCCACACTAAACAGGCAGAAATGATACGGCTAATTAATTTAGCCTTATCAGTAGCAGAAATATTGCTGTGATTGCCGAGTTGAACAACATAGGTCTTTCCATCAGCCTATTAGCAAGACGGAAAAGGCTTCAGATACTACGAGACCGTGAAATTTAACTTTTTATAATAAAATATCTGAAAATTAACTATGTATGCAATATAACGAGAATTTATCCAGTAGTGCATGACAATATGATCATAATAGTAGAATCTAATGTAGTGGTAAAATGTAATAAGCAATACAGGCTAGTTCAGAAATGAAAAATGCCATCGCATCGACATTCTGCGAATTAATTCGGAACCCTATAAACCCATGTTTACAACATCTACCAATCAACTACACCACAACATGTAGGACTATATCCGTCCACAACATACAGCCCATAGAAATAGTGGACGATGGTGTCGTCATAGTTAACGATTGCTACTCAGAGATACAAGAAGATGACAAACCGATGATCACAGTAAATGGCACCTACCTAATTACATTTAAAAGCAAAGTTACCGCATCAATTACGTTAACCACAAAAACGAACATGGCACAAGATATTAAGTTTACCGAGCTCATTGCAACGCTGTCTTTACCATATTTAGACGAACTTAACATACAGAATTTGAAAGACATAACAACACTAAGAGACAAATTGAATATTAATTGAATTATAATGTTTAGCTCCCTTGGCGGAACGATCATCTCAGTAGTCACAGCGCCGGCTGTATTTTGTTGGAGGAAAAATTGGTAGAAACGCATTTTCATAAACTTGACGGAGAGGACTAATACCCCACCACCGAGAATGATCATGACAACAATAGCACCAACAGCAGTAATAAGTTAACGTTTTCACCAGGAACGCTAACGATGCAACATACCTTCCGCACATGATAATAGCAGCAGCTACAATGCTAGGCGGCCGCCCTAGGCGAGTGTGTAGCGTGTGCGCGCTTCATTCGATGGGTGCCGGGTTCGAATCCTGCCCCGGGCAAGTAACATCAAAAATTGTAGAAAAAGTTTTTTCTAATAGCGGTCGCCTCTCGGCAGGCAATGGCAAACCTCCAAGTATATTTCTGCATGAAAAAACTTTTCATAAAAACATTTCGCCGTTCAGAGTCACCTTAAAACAGTAGGTCCCTCAATTTGTGTTACAACAACAAGACTCACACCACAAAAGAAGCTCGGCCAAAATCGCTTAAGCGGTTACAGCGCCAATTAAGTAAGTAAGTAAGTATAATGCTAAGTTGGCGTTCCCACCAAAAACGCTGACGATGCAACTTACCTTCCGCGCATGACCAAAATAGCAGCAACAACAGGTGAAGCAACATCTTCAACAGCGACTGGAAGTTACCTTCCGCGCATGACAACAATAGGTGAAACAACGTCGGCGACAACGACGTATAGTGTAGCCAGAGAACTTGTAAGCAATGAGAAGGCGCAAATGTTAAAACAGCTTTTTCATCAACAAAATTTGCGGGTGCGATGGAGAGAATTCACCTCCGAAAAGTACTGCATTTAATTCTACCATACCAATAAAAACCATTTTCACCATATTTTGCTATATTTAGAGCAGAGGGGTTCTTTTGCGGAGGCGAGCGGCTGCATGTGTACAAAAAGAAGATAAATAATAAATCAAAAAAAAACCATAGAAGGAAAATAAGTAAACAAAAAAACCAGTTTCTGGATAGCGAAACGCAACTTGAGACGGCAGATGAGTTATTCAACAGTTGAGGATAAGAGAAGGGTTGAAAGGGATAGGGGGGATCGTCAAAAGAATATTCTTTCGGGTTTTCGGCAATTTTTGTGTCAATCGCCATCAGCGCGTGCACATGTACGCAAATGAGTTGATGCGCGCATGAATTGCTTAATAAATGCATCCATGTATATATGTATGTACGTATGTAGTTTCAGATATTTTAGAATATTTAGCGCTGATGCAGGCACAATTGCAGCTGCGGTTGCGATGCGCTGTGATGTGATTAAGATTTAGCGTAGGTCAAGGTTGAAGTTATACACATGCACATTGTATGTACATATTTACATATATACATACATATGTATATGTACCTATCAACTAATCTTTATTTACTAATTTTCTAAGTCAAAAATAAGTTTAATAAAAACATGACAAAATTATATTTTTTAATGAAAAATCAACTATGGTTCATTATACATACTTATGTACTTACATAAGCAGAATCAAGAAAAGATTCATTCACACATGCGGAATTTTTCAGCGCAAGTGCACAGCGAAACATTGTACAATGCATATCTACATATTTACGTATGCACATACCTACAACAACAAAAAATTCATTCATAAGCGCTCGCGTGTATTTCCGAAAACAAAATATGTATGTATGTATGTTCATTCATAAGCGCAAGCATTTCATCTCCCCGCACACGCAAATGTTCCCCGCAACAATCATTTTCACGACGAACACAAAAATGCTAAAATCTTCAATTTTACAAACCATTGACGGTCATTGAAAAGATTCAACATCGCAATATCAGACAATAATCTAATTTGCCAACGTAGTCTGACAAATTGCTGGCATTCTAGAATATTCTGGAACATTCTAGAATATTCTAGAACATTCTAGAACTTTTGTTCAAATGCGCATCAACTCATTTGCGTACATGTGCACGCGCTGATGGTGATTGACACAAAAATTGCCGAAAACTCGAAAGAATATTCTTTTGACGATCCCCCCTATCCCTTTCAACCCTTCTCTTATCATCAACTGTTGAATAACTCATCTGCCGTCTCAAGTTGCGTTTCGCTATCCAGAAACTGGTTTTTTTGTTTACTTATTTTCCTTCTAAGGATTTGTTTTGATTTATTATTTATCTTCTTTTTGTACACATACAGCCGCTCGCCTCCGCAAAAGAGCCCCTCTGCTCTAAATATAGCAAAATATGGTGAAAATGGTTTTTATTGGTATGGTAGAATTAAGTTCAGTACTTTTCGGAGGTTAATTCTCTCCATCGCACCCGCAAATTTTGTTGATGAAAAAGCTGTTTTAACATTTGCGCCTTCTCATTGCTTACAAGTTCTCTGGTGTAGCTTTATGATAGCAGCTAAGCTTATGTGCAGGTAGCTTTTAGTCTAAGACTGACTCT
Organism: Anomoia purmunda; assembly: GCA_951828415.1. NCBI lineage: Eukaryota > Metazoa > Arthropoda > Insecta > Diptera > Tephritidae > Anomoia > Anomoia purmunda. The sequence goes on from OX639998.1 coordinate 43,900,825, forward strand.
CTAAATAGTCCAGTCTAATCTTCGTAAAAATTGGCCTTAGTTTGCGTTGGTATGCACGAATTTAGATGAATATAAAATATGAAAAGGGGTCATAAGAGAAGCTTAAATTTTACTTTGCAGGGTTGTGCAAATTGTTTTCCAATGTTATGCGAAAAAATACATTGCTTCAGTTTTTCGTAAATATGTCGGTAACTGTAAGTCGCATATTAAAAAATAAATAATCATTATTTTTGTTATAAAATTGCCTACATTTTTGGTTCAATAAATTTTTTTGTTCAACAAATGCATAAACAAATATCGGGCTGCAAACTGAAAATTTATATTTTTCATTTTGCTTTTCTGCAAATTACTTCGCTTCATTTGATTTGTTTGTAAAATGACACGAGCAGGTTTTTGAAGTACACTTAATTATCTTTCATAAATCAATTCAATTGATCTCTATTTGAATAACGCGTAATTTGAGTGAAATTGCCTAAAAGTATCAATATTTTTGTACAAAAAAAGCTTAAATTATAAAGTAACATCATCAATAGTTATACAAAAAATAGCATTAGTCTTACATTACACTGGAAAACCAAAAGTTTGTGGAAATAAAAGTCAATACAGGATAATTTAATTACTTGATAAAATATCCTCAGCCGCTAGCTCCGCCAGAGAATGTGAAACTACCATTTATTATACAGGTAAGTGACATTAAAAAAAAATAATATTGTTTATGCAGCTTATCTGTTTATTTATTTGCTTAACAAAGTTTCTCTAGTGCACAACAATATGTAGTCCACCTAACTGTATAACAAACAGAATGCGGATTTAATGTTTCGTATGAGACAAACTATGGCCGAGATATGTATGTATGTATGTATGTACAAAACTATAAAACAATGCGACATGACCCAGTTCAAGCGTGGATTGGTGGGCACTGCCTGGCCGTATTCTAAAGTTTTATATATCAAATAAGAGATCATTGAGTGTTCTTTAAAAACCTGCTCGTGTCATTTTACAAACAAATCAAATGAAGCGAAGTAATTTGCAGAAAAGCAAAATGAAAAATATAAATTTTCAGTTTGCAGCCCGATATTTGTTTATGTATTTGTTTGCAGTTTTCGAAAAATCCGTTCCCTCATTATTGCATTAAACAAAGCACACATACATATGTGGACCAAAGGAGCAAATAGAAAAGTGAAATATTGCTCACACACACAGATACATGTATTGCATATGTATATGTACATACATATATATATGTGTGTGTGTATTTGATGATTCATATTGAAACCAATTTTTATTTTTGATGTATACGTGACAAAAGTTTAAATTACTATAGATTAAGTAATTATTAAATGTACAGCCAGATCAAGAATTTCCACAGTATTGCTCTATTAAATGAATGTACATACAATACAACAATAATTAGTATCTGAATGAATATGAATGTTTCTATAAAAATGCGTCCTCTTTAATGATATGAATACATTTCATTTTGAAAATTTTTGTTACAACTTAACTGAAGCATAGGCCCCTTTTGTGATTGTCGACTGGTAGTAGATAAACAACTTCTAGTCGATTACACTAGTATACACGAAAATAGTACTTAATTAAAAAAGCGTTTCTTAGAGCCGAGTTCATAGTCATTAGGTAACCTTTTGGTAAACTAAATTAGCTGAAAAGTTAACCAAACGATTTAACAAATTAAGAGTATAGCAACACTAACATCGTAATGTTGGTAGCGTTTCTAAATCCCATGTTTTTGCTTAGGTGGATTTTATTTCTCGGACAAAAAACTTCTCCAAGAATATATAAATATATTTATAAAAGTTGCAGAAGTACAAAAGGGAAAATAAAGAAACTGATATAGAGACATCGAAAAAGAAGAAGAAGAAGAAGAAAAGAAGAAGAAAAGAAGAGGCGTAGATAAAAAGAGCTGAAAATTACAATAGACTTCGCAGCGTACTGCGAAAGTTCTAAGAACCAAATCTATATATGTACATATATAAAAGAAAGTCGTGTTAGTTACACCACTTATAACTCAAGAACGGCTGAACCGATTTGGCTGAAAATTGGTGGGGAGGCAGCTTAGAACCCGTTACCGTGGGACGACAAAAAAAACGGTAAATTTGATTTTTTTTCTTCGCCCTTCATATATTTTGCTTTTGCTTTTTTGTATGAAAATCAAAATTTACATGTACTCTGGCGGCGAAAGGTAATATCGATATAAATTGTAGTGACATCTAGCGGAGATGGGCAATATCCATGTAATTGGTGTGAATTGCCAATATTAACATGTATTTTGTGTACGTTTACGAATTTTGTTGGGTGAAAAATTGACAGTTAGAAATTTTGAAGTTTACCGGTTTTTGTGTTTGTTTCGAGTGTCTATAAATATTGTGCCGATATTATTATCATTAAAATGCCGCGTCCAAGACGGTCAAATCTTCCCCGAAAAAGCCGTAATGCAACTAGGATGCAAAACGTTGCGAATGAAAGGACTGAAGAAGTACAAGAAATTGCACGTGAAGAGCGCCGCTTTAGTATGGCTCGACTTCGTGCTTCTCAATCACAAGAGCAAAGCGAGGTAGTCCGTGCAAAGGCTCGGTTGGCTATGAGAAATCATCGAGCAAACCTAAGAGATCAACATCTTGATAATTTTCGACGCACAAGGAGAAATTTATCAACTACTGATTTGAATCGAGCAGCGTTTCGATATGATTGCAGCACTGATTACTGTTTGCATACTAGCGTTCGCATTGGGTCAATGGCTGTGGTTTGCGAGTATTGAAATTTTCCGGAGAAACGCCAAGATTGTGCTGCCTTAATGGGAAAGTGAAATTGCCATTATTGACTCCCCCACCTGAGCCATTGCACTCATTGCTACTACATAATTCAGAATGAGGTCATTAGTACACTGCATTCGTTCAAATCTATTGACTGTGCAACAAATGCAGATGATGCCACCAACTATCCAATTGAATTTTTAAACTCCTTGGATGTGCCTGGCTTACCACCGCATAATTTACGACTAAAGGTTGGCTCCGTAATAATCATGCTTCGAAACATAAACCCACCAAAACTGTGGAACGGAACGCGTTTGGTGGTAAGTAAATTGATGAACAATGTGATTTACGCGACGATACTCAAAGGAAAATTTGAAGGTGAGGAAGTTCTCATTTCGAGGATCCCGATGATCCCAACCGACATGCCGTTTGAGTTTAAACGACTTCAATTTCCGATCCGTCTTGCATTCGCCATAACCATTAACAAATCACAAGGCCAATCCTTGAAAGTTTGTGGTCGAAATCTAGAAAATCCATGTTTTTCCCATGGACAATTATATGCGGCATGTTCAAGGGTCGGCAGACCAGCTACGTTATTTGTTCTTGCACATAGTAATAAAACTAAAAATATCGTCTATCACAAGGTGCTTCACTGAAGAGTGCAGCCTATACACTAAAATACATGGCCAATAAAGAATCATTACAATAATTGATTTTTAGTACTTACTTATATTTATTATCCTAATAAAAAATTTAAACTCATAAAATCAAGAATCTGCTCATTTATTGCTTCTAAGGCGGAGCAATGTTCGCCGGGTCAGCTAGTTTTATATAAAAAAAGGAATTGAAAAAGCGGATAGTGGAAGAGAAGAGAAGTACATACCCCTTCTGCAATATGCCCTCTTATGAGCTTAAGCTCAAAGCGATTTTGAATGATGAGAAAATTTCAAAGATTACATTATTAAAACAAAACCTTTAACATTTTTAGACAGAGACCTTCACAATGGCAAATTACACCTTGATCAGAGCGCCGCGAACGAAGACATGATTTCTTAAGAAGTGGAAGTAATTGACAACCCGGACTTGTCATCCAGGCAAATTAAAAACTCCACTTAACCAAAAATTGGATAATCCGAACAGGAAAGCACGAACCTTCTGTAAGTCGCCGCAGCTTCTGATAAAATTTTCGGGCATTTTTCCCAGCGGCTAGCAACTCAGGCTCTTCGCACTTGCGCATCCTGGTCTCTCTTTTCTTTTCTCGGAATATGCGCCTTGCTTGCTTCTTCAACTCCCAATATCTCTCCCGCACAGTTGCTCCCGATCGCAGCGTGGCCCTGTAGGCATCATCTTTCTTTTCCATGGCTGCAGGGCATTCCTTATAGTACCAGTCGTTTTTCCGGGGTCGCTTAAAACCAATGACCTCTTCAGGGGCGGTACGTTATGAGCGAAAATTTTTATCCCATTGCGCGCAGATATCTGTTTGTTGAACATTGGTCTCAGAGAGCTCGAGTACAAGACGAGTGGCGAGACGGTGGGCCTTCTGTTGTGCTTTTTGCTGCACAGAGCCGCATGCGAATCTTGGCTGCGACAAGATGATGAGCCATGTCGATGCGAATTACGGCGAGACGTTCGCCCACTGGGGTGAACGACAGTACCTGGTGGCGTAATCTTCCTCCCATCATAAATTCGACCCCGAATCCGCGCTCCTTTACATCGCAGAGGTGCCCCGTCCATCGCATCTCTTGGATGGCGGGGATGTCGGCCTTTGCCTTTAGAAGGACATCCACCAGCTGGGAAGAGGCTCCTTCCCACTTAAGAGCCCGGACACTCCAGGTGCATGCTCTTAAATCATAGTATTTTAAACGTTTGCCGTGGTCGTCAACAAGTCTCATCCGAGACACATATCTGTTGAAAAGCTTTGACTGATCGCAGTTTTTATAAATGATGTGTAAAAAGAAGTAAATCGATGTGTTTTGTGAAAATATGTGTATATGCAAATGTGTTGGCAGGTGAAAAAATGTGTGCAACGGGTGTTTTTTTAGACTGATAAATGACATTTCGTTTTGACATTTCAGTTCAGTAAGCATTGCCAAATCATGATGGAAAAACTGACGCCGCAACCACGTTTACAAATTGTGGAAATTTACTTTAAAAATCAGTTTTCTGTTCGCCAAACTTAAAGAGCACTTCGTGAATTTTATGGTCCACATAATCTTCATCATAAGCATCAGAGCAGCTTATTCGTCGAACTGTGTTCGAACAACATTTACTCGATGAAAAACCAACAACAAGGCAAAGAACTGTACATATGTACATAAGAAAATATTGGTGCTGTAAGTGATAGTGTTGGAGAAGATCCGAATTTGTCTATTCACCGCCGTGGTCAACAAGTCCATCCACAACATGAAAATTTTGCAGTGGTTCAAAATTGGACTGATCGCATCCCATTCACCAAAGCTAGTCTTGGCGGACAAAAGCCAGAAATCGTTTTTAAATACTAATCGTCATGAAAATATCTTTCAAATCTTGCAAATTTCAAAATCGTACTTCATTTTTATTTGATTTATTTCAATTTAAATTTCTATCAGTCTAAAAAAACACCCATTATGTATATAATAGGATTTGCATATGCAACCAACCCAGTAGGAATAAATCCAAGACTGGGTATTTTTGTGCACATCTGTTATATAATATTTATATTGCGTGCTAATTATAAAATAATATCAGATGTTGAAAATAATCGGGTCATTTATCAAAGTATTGCAAATTACCATTGATTTTGTGTTATAAAATATAAATCACTTTATTACTGTTTTAAAAGCATTGGTATCCACTTATGTAGGTATTACGAGAATAATGCCAAGTGAAGTGCTTCTATTCGATAATACAAATTAGTAACTAAACTTTTCAACAAAAATATTTTCATAAATAACTTCGGTTGATATTTACATTTGTAGCATTTCTATTTCTCACAATCATTTACCTTAATATAAATCACTCTTTCAGTGATATACCTACATACACACATATATCACAAAATAGTATATAGTAAAGTGCCTGTTGTTTTTGGTATCTGAATATGACTTAAAAAAATATACTTTCGTACATAAGGGGTTTCATCATTTATATGTAGATAATTGCATTCTAGGGTGGGTATATTTTATTTCACATATTTAATTAGGTATGATATAATTAAAATATGCGTGGTAAGGAGATTCACAGGGTGTCCCAATGTGTCACAAGTTATAGATTTTTTTAAATATAATACATGTATAAACATACAATAAAATACAATATGACTATTCGTTACGGATATTCTATCTGCGAATTGATTGTAGTAATTAATTTATTTATATATGTATTTATTTTCATTGTATTTAAACTTTTTACGTTAGGGTATGATGAACCTCCGCCACATGATCACAGGGCCCCAAAGATACAGCGGATGGCATTGCAAGCTTCCGGGTTATTGAAGAACTATTTAAAATCGACCAATCTAATCCTTATTTTAAAATTTGTCCTTAATTAACAGAAGCTCATTTTAATCCACGGTCGATGGAAAAAATTACTGCTTCGCGCGAGACACAAGTTCTGAGCAATTCGGTAGATTCGGGCATTGAACTAATCTTTAAAAAAAAATTACAAAATGTGGATCAGTATGTAGTAAATCGCGCAAAGCCAACGCAAATGGTCGTCAAAAAGATGAATGACCTTTTGACGAAATAGATAGTAAATATTTTCAAAACAACATTCCCTTGAAATGTTCATTAAATCGGGGAGACACGGAAAAATTCGTCGCTTAAAAACCCATATAGATTTCTTGCGTTGATTCAAACTTCCAAACAGTTCATTTGTTCATTATATTATGGGATTTTATATAACGTTAAATTCAATGATTGAGCTTTCCGGAGAACTTTTCGGACAGTTTCAAGATTTAAAAATTGGCTCCCTGGGTAAATTAAATCAAGAAGCATTAGAAAACTTTTTTTTTATCAGGTCTGAGCGAGTCAGGGAAATAATACCCACCGTACAGCACATGACGTGCAATATATGCAGGGCCGGATTAAGAATGTGGGGGCCCCGGGGCCTGGATACGTGTGGGGCCCTTCTTTTATATCTATCTATAAACAAAATCAAACACATTTTCACTGCCGACCATATAAAAGATCTCATAGTTCAATTATAAAACAGAAAACCTTTTTATGACTGAAAATACTACTTCGAAGCAATTCACATTCAAACTGTCAACATGAATAATGATATGATAATCATAGAACCTGACTATATGGAGTTTTTTAAAATAAAAAAAAAAATTGTAGTTCTAATAAGAGTTAAAACCACAAATATAATTCTACAAATTAATATACATATTTTCACGATCTAAAATGATTAAATCATATCATTGACACCACAAATCAATTATAAACTATTTAAATTTAAATTTAAATTGCCATGACCGTGTCTGTGCGAAATGGACGATTACGGAGTGCCTGACATTTTATATTCGATAAATGAAAATTATGAAATTTCCTTGGGCCTACCCGTGCCTAAGGCAAACTGAAAACAATGTATATATATAGTCACTAACGCAGCTGCTTGAACACAACTAATTTTTTATTATTCAAACGCTGTGCACTTTGGATTAATAAGTTTGTTAATTTAAGTAAGGTTATAATAGTTATGATTCGATTATTTTTTAATAATCAAACTTGGATTGTATTTTTATGTCAAGGTTAACTCAGTTACAATGCAGGTGAGTAAGGTTATTTTTTACGAATGACAATCAAAAAATAAAATTAAAGCTCTTGAAAAGCTAATTTCACACGTTTGATTTTGGCAAATTAAAAATAAATCACATTTCATGAATTATGTTAGCAAAACCTGCAGATATATCTAGCGAATGCGTTATTAACTTGGGATATTGACAAATTTATCTTTCTTGCTGACGTTAATTAATCGAATAAACTCGAAACAAACGGTTCAGAGACAATAATATCATTAATGAGATTCATTTTACAGCAATTAACACAGTAAGACAAGTGAGACAAATTTTCCTTTAAGTGTAACCCCGTTATTTCAACTGACTTTTGTTTACCCTCGATTTTCTCGATGTGAATCGATAGTTCAACTGCGTTGCTCACACTGAGAGGTGGAGGGAAAATTGAACGAAATATGACCTAACCAATATCGCGTTACCTATTTGTAACACGATTTTAACCAAAAATTTCGTTATATCAAGTTAAAATAAAATGATAAGATCAACTGTGTCGAGTAATATAATAAAATTTTATTCAAATCCACTGAGTAACAAAAATTAAATAAAATAAAATGGAATAAAAATATCAAAGCAAAAAAAATCGTTTGTACTGATGAAAAAAATTATTTTGTCCTTTCATTTTGTGGGACCCCTTAATGTGGGGGCCCCGGGCCCCGGCCCCGTCGGCCCTGCCCTTAGTCCGACCCTGAATATATGTATTGCCGCGCGCTTAATATCTATGATCATTTTACGCCAGAAATTCGATAAAACGGGTTGCAATTGCGAAGATGACGTTGCTATTGCTTTAGATTGGAATTTAGGCCCCGATGATCATCATCTTGAAGAAGATATTATATTATATTATATATAGAAGAATTGAATCTACCGGACGATAATTTTGTCGAAGAATAAGAAACAGCTGAAGTACAGCGTTATTTCATAGGTTATGGTATCTAGCAGAAAGTTTTGTGTAAGATCAAATTCGATAAACGCACCGCCATCATGATGAAAATGCAAGGAGATTTACAACATTACTCCGAAGCCCTGATAAAGGCAAAAAATTTCACGGAAGACACTGATTTGAAGCTTGTCAATCCGCAAGACAGCGTTTTCGAAGTTTGCCGTCTTCAGATGATGTGATACTGCCAGCTCTTCGCAAAATATGCTGATATTGCGGGTGTCAGAAGTCGCATGTTGTCTTTAATTAGAGATAAAACCGATAAACTCTTTCCGGCATGGTTTTCTATATCTGGCGAATGTAAGAATCATCGCGTTAAATTATTAGGATTTTTAATAACCGTCATTCTATTTAAAAACTCGAAATGGAAGTTGCGCAATGATAATGATATTAGCAGAAAACAAAAGTGCGCTGATAAATTGAAAAAACTTGGACAAGTTGCAACACTGGGCCCAACACAGTAAGAACCAACGTTCATTGGATGTAAGTAACACCACTTTTTGCTTTCTTTTATCTAGTTTATACTATTACATACATTTTCTTATTATTTGTTTCAGGGATTCCTTTTCCGATTTTTATCTATTTTTCAGCATTTTTTCTGTATATTTTCAGCTTTTCCATATTTATTGTATTTCTGAACAGATACCTTTCATCTTTGCATTCAGAGCCTAGCTTTTTAAAGCATTTGACTTAATCGCGATGGATTGAGTTGTCTTTTAAAAAGCAGGTAAAATAACAGCCTATTCGATATCGTTAATTCGGCGGTTCGATAAATCTTTAATAAAACATTACCGAGCCTGGTCTGAATTCCCCTATTGATTAGATCATTTGAGAAAATGTCGTTATATAAATGACAGTTTCGTAACTCTAATTTAAATTATATTTATTATATTATACTTTTGTTTACTACATATCTTATATGTAATATTTCTTTTCTTTTTTCGTTTCAATCTTTTCCGTCTTTAAGAAAAGAAACTAAAATTTCAATCTTTTCCTTTTCGTTGCAGAAATTTTTATAATATAAAAATTGTCAATGATGTAAAATTAATTAACAGATTTCAAATAAAGTTATAAAAGTTAAAATAACAAGTTGTTTCACTTAAAATGTGGATTTTTATTCAAAAACATACATATATTTTATGCATATGTATGTAGATGATATACATATACATATATGTACATTTCTAATTAAAAACACTTAAAAATTTAATTAAATATTGGTAAGGTACACATGTATAATCGTAGATTATGTAATCACAAAGCATGCAGATGAGATTCATTTCTATAATCATGCAAATAAACTAATTCACATGATTACGTCAATAAATAAATGTACATATGTATACGAACTCGCCCCGTCCACTTGTGGCGCAGCATCTAAGAGCTGAAAGCGAAATAACACTACCAAAATTAATTCAGTTATAATTTTTTTCCTATCAAGCTAAAAATTACAATGTTCTAACAAAGTACTTCAATGAATAAATTTTCGTGTGAAAGATCGGAATTTACTGATTTCAAAAGTAATATTCTAAACCTAGATGAGTTGTTTTGTCAAAACTCTACACAAAAAGTTGCTTCTTCGGGCCGAAATGTATCCTCCATACATATTTACATATAAACATAAATGTGCCCTACATATGTACATATGTGGCAATCAGATTGGACCATGACAAAACTACACGCACTGTACGAAACTACTAAGTTCAACTATTATTAAATATAACCTTTACAAGTTGACGATTTGACGAAAGCGTAACCACCGCAGATCGGTTTGGTTTTCTTTTGAATAACACGAGCAGTCTACTCGGAGAGTTTGTACGGAACACAACGTTTATAGTTATGTACATAATATAAGAAAAATTTGTACATGAGTTAAAAACCCTAGACTTGATTTTAATATTAAATATAATTAGTTTAAACGATAACATTAATTTGTGAGCTCAAGACCAGTGTATAAGGAAAAGTATATTGGAAAAAAGACATCAACAGTCAGGAGTGGTAGAAATTATAGCTATTTCGGAGATCACCATATCTCCTCATCAGATTTCCTTCATGACTCCACCGGCACTCGAACCCACAACCTACGACTCGCTGGGCAAGTGCGTAGCCGTATGTTATTTTTCTGCCTGTTTTTTATTAAACGATAATATTAATTTGTGAGCTCAAGGCCAGTGCATAAGAAAAAGTATATTGGAAAAAAGACAACAACAGTCAGGAGTGGTAGAAATTACAGCTATTTCGGAGATCACCACATCTCATCAGATTTCTTTCATGATTCCACGGGCACTCGAACCCACACCCACGACTTGCTGGGCAAGTGCGTAGCCAATGGAAAACAGTCGGCATGTAAACTGCTGTCGCTTTTTACCACTTTTCCTCATGTCCTACCAACACAATTCAAGTACGACAGTCTGTCGCTATTAAGTGAATGTATGGTTTTTAATTGTTGTTGTGTAACACAAATTCTATTTTTAGTTTTATTATTGCTAGAATTTTTGCTACGTTTGGGCGTGCTCGTCCGTTTCAAATATTCATGTGTATATTATTTTTCGGCCTGTTTTTTATTAAACGATAATATTAATTTGTGAGCTCAAGGCCAGTGTATAAGGAAAAGTATATTGGAAGAAAAACAACAACAGTCAGAAGTGGTAGAAATTATAGCTATTTCGGAGATCACCACATCTCCTCATCAGATTTCTTTCATGACTCCACCGGCACTCGAACCCACAACCCACGACATGCTGGGCAAGTGCGTAGCCAATGGACCACAGTCGGCATGTAAGCTGCTTTCGCTTTTTACCACTTTTCCTATGTCCTACCAACACAATTCAAGTACGACAGTCTGTCGCTATTAAGTGAATGTGTAGTTTTTAATTGTTGTTGTGTAACACAAATTCTATTTTTAGTTTTATTATTGTTAGAATTGTTGTTACGTTTGGGCGTACCACATGTACTTACGCAAAATCGTAAAATATTTACGAAAAATGCGATTTATGTTTCTGGGCTATGGTGTCACATGGCAGCATTGTCTGATATTACGATGTTGTGACTTTTCTGTGCCCATCGATGGTTTGTAAAATTGAAGAATTCAGCATTTTTGTGATCGTCACGTCATACAATGCTGTGGAAGGCGGTTATTTGCATGCGCGGGGAGATTAGATCAGATGCTGATCGAAATCTATTTTGATGTTACACACGATATATGAATATATTGCACATACATACATTTATATGTATATAAACGTATATCAACAAAAATAGATATAAATACATATGGAAGTATGTGCACTTATTGACAGTATAGTTATTTATGAATATTTGCACGTACAAATGTGTATAGACACGATTTTGTTAACGTGCCGAGTGTAACACGCATTAAAACCCAATTCAAAAACAGTTCTTTCTGATTTGATTGCAGTTTTACAACTGTAGTGCGATTCACTACCTTTAAACGGTGCGACAATTGTTATTTTTGACGGCAATATTTGCCGTTTGCACTAACGATTGCGATTCACTAACTTATTCTTAACGACACTTAACAGCTGTTTCGTTGTATTTACTCAAAGTGATAAAGAGTGGCACCTCTGTCAAACTAAATGTCAAAATAAGCGAAAAGCACAAAGAGGAATAGAGAAAAAACAAACGAATGCCTGCTGCCAAATATAAATTTGAGCGATTTTGTTATATTTCATTAAAGTGAAATAGATATTAGTTTGTTTCAAACTACAAACACTTAAAATTCTTTATATATTGCAATGCTCCATTGTAGTAGAATTCCGGACTCTCCTCTGAGTGTTTTGTTAAAATAGTAATCAACGCGACTCCAAGGAATATGCGGAATCACCTGCAAATATGCCGTGGTTCTCGTTTTCAAACTGCGCGTTGTGCTCCAGCGTATTTAGGATTTACACACATATATTTAATTTTTTTAAAATTATAATCATCTACATATATAATAAAACTAAACTATATTTCTTTTTTTATACATGGATCCTTGTAAAAGTTTGCTTTTACCATTAGCATATTAATTGAATGGTGAAACAACGAATCATTGATTGCATGCGTTACCTGATGAATGCTGGCTTACGGATAACTAGCTCATGTACATTCCCTTTTGCTCGCCTAAGGGTCATTGATAGCATTGATACCAGTTGCGAAGAATCTCAAAGCCACTAGAACCTACCAATAAAAAAGTAAACTTTAAAATTGCCTACAGGGTTAAAGATTACACAAGCTACCTGTTTCTCAGTCGATTTTTCTGTTATTCTGGAGCCTCTTGTTTGGTTGTTAAGCTGAGAAATTGGGTATTCAGCCAAGTTTGGAGTTAACCGATACAGCTTCTGAAATTCTGTTGAAAGGGATTATCCACATCCCGGAGTAAACGTCGATCCTTCGTCGCCTCGTGATAAATCATATGCCGAATATTCAAACGGCATTATTTAATGTCCCTTTTTTAATTACAAGAAAACAAATTACCAAAATTTTAAATTTGTCTTTTATTTAAGTTGAAATCACTAATTTCACTTCTCTCGATTGAGTTAACAGCATCAAATTTGTTGTCGTTTAGTTTTCGGTCATCGACTAGCTAACATCAACAGGTGATTCGGCGAATGCGAAAATCGTTAAAAAATGGTTGCTGAATAGCAGGGTTGTTAAAATTTTGGCTAAGTTGAGTTAACCAATCGAATCTCTTTAAAATAAGTTAGTGAATCGCACTACTGAACTTTATTACAATTCATAAATGGAATCTTTCGTATGTACATACATATTTAAAGAAGGATGATACTTGAAAACAAAGTTTGATAAATAAGGAGATTATAAAGTTCTTATCAGGGTAGCTTAATTAAGTAGTATAAAAATGTGATAATGCAATAATCAGGGTTAGGTAATCATATAATAGCAACAATTATAGGACGTACATATTACATATAGTATAGTTTAGAAATAGGTGTATTTTTATATGACTCCTCCCCCATTTAAAAAACAACGGTCCCTGTTGATTTAAATTAGTTTAATTATAATTAACAAAAGGTTTTCCTTACTTTCTTTTATATATATAATATTGTTTTAATCTTTGTACTTTTAATTTGTGTTGACCTTATGGCTTTAGTCTAAATATTATACATGTTGTTTTACTACAAGCTACATTGCATTTTGTATAACTCATTTAAAAATGTATTGAAGATTCAAATTTCAAATAAAAAGGAATTCTAATAATTTAAAATAAGCAGTTTTTATTATTATTATTATTATTTTTCTGCAATATTAAACACTTCACTGTGTTTATAACTTGTTCAATTATTTTAATTTGGACATAACAATGTTTATTATTGTTATTTTATTTTATTTTTTTTATTGTTGAAATTTGTTTTTTCTTTTTACTTGCGTTTTATAAATTTTAGAAAATTTACTATCTTTGGAAATAAGGTGATTATCCTTTCTTACAAAATTTCTTATCCTTTTATACTTGGGATCAGATTTCCCAACTCTGTTATTTTGTACGTAACAATTTTCAAAAGTATCTACCGAAACTTTGTTTGTTCTTTTGTTCAATGTGTTAATTTTGTCAATTTTAGATTTGTGTAAGCTTTGTGCAAATTCTTTCATCTCTTCCCTAGAAATTAAATTGTTCAAAAAATCTATAGGTCGCCTTCCCGTACTAGAATGTATGGTGTTGCTATAGGCTATTATGGCCCTATGAACTCTGCCGCCTAGCTCTTCAGAATTATTGGGATCAGCCTGAAAAAGTCTCAGATGTTCGTTCAAGGTCGCGTGAAGTCTCTCTACGTCTGCATTTCCTTTTTTAACATAGGTGGTGGTAAAATGGACTTCGATTTTATTGTCCTGAAATAATTGTCTAATAGCGGAAGTCCTCAATTCATTGTCAGTAATGATCAGTTTAGGTTTGCCTAAGTATTGAATTCTTATTTGAATTGCCTCTATTATTGAGACCCACGTTCTATCTTTCAACGCCACTGCCGTTGCGTATTTGGTTAGTTTATCAATAGATGTCAGGTACCGTAGGCCCCTATTACGGTTGACAACTAGACTAAGTTGAGTTGTCAATGTAACAACTCAACTCAACTATTTTTTTGTATTATGATTCACAACCAATTTTAGTTGTCTTCGTTAAGTTATTGCCAACCTTAAAATAATAAGTTTTTGACAGCTCGAATCAGCTGGTAGAAGCGCGAAAATTTTATGAGGCAAGTGTTAAAAGTATTTTCCGCAGTTTTATACAAATTTTCTATAAAAAAATGGACATATCCGTCGAAATGTATTTTTCGGAAGAATCGGAGGAAGAAAACCTGTATCTTGCGCGTATTCGACGCAGCATTAGAAGCCAGAGTAATCCATTGGAACTACCAACTGCCAAGTAAGTTAATACATTAAAGAAACCGAAATAAGCTCCTCATATTTTTTTTTTTCAGATTCATTAGTTATTTTTGGTTAAACAAGGAAGCGTTTATATATTTGCTGAATGAGATGGAGGGCCTTTTTAAGCAATCAACGCGAACTTGTGCCATTTCTCCCGTCATAAAACTTTGCGCCGCCTTACGTTTTCTCGCGGATGGCAGTTACCAAAAGTGTGGGGGCAACGGTTTTAACGTCGGCCTAGCTCAATCCACATTTTCTCTCGTGCTTGGAGAAGCTTTAAATATTTTTGAAGAACGCATCTGTCCACGATGGATCAAAGCAGCAATGACTACTGATGAGATTCAAAATTCGAAGCTAGCTGTTTATACTCATAGTGGATTTCCAGGAGTAATGGGATTTGTTGACGGCACGCATGTTCGTATCTGCGCACCAAGGAAAGACATACAGCATTTGTACCTTAACAGGAAAGGCTATTACAGTCTAAACCTCATGATTGTGAGTTTTTTTAAAGGCGTTGAAACATTTTTATTTCTTTTCCATTTAGTTTTCAGACTATAAGCAAAATGTTAGGTTTGTTGACGCTAGATATCCTGGTTCAAATCATGATTCGCATATATGGAATTTGAGCACATTAAAGCAATATCTTGAGCAGAATGTACCAACACCTGGATTTTAGGTTAGTCCTTGTTTTCATTTTTGGTCATAGTGGTGGTGTCATGTTTAAAATTATTTGTTGTAGGTGACGCAGGATATCCTCTAGGAAAAGTAATAATGACACCGTTTCGTAATACGACTGAAGGATCAGCGCAAATGAAGTATAACAAAATTCATGCTAAAGCAAGGAATTCCGTTGAGAGAACCATTGGAGTGCTGAAAAGCAAGTTCAGGTGCTTGCTTTCTGCTCGTGGTTTGCACTATGCTCCAGAAAAGGTCGTGAAAATAGTTAATGCGTGTTGTACCTTGCACAATATATCGCAACATTTCAAGGTTCCATTTTCTGATCTTTTGAATATAGATCAACAAGAATCCATAACAGAAGAAATCAGTCCTTTAAGAAACGGTGAAGCACACGGAATAAGGAACAACATAATGCGTTCATTGCAATGAATTTCATATTTGTTATATTCTTCTATACATTATTAAGATGTAATAAATAGATTCAGCTTCTTTTAATTAAATAACAAAAACAATTCATTTTTCTACGGAAAAAAGGAAAATAAATAGCTAACTCTTACGATAACTTATAACTAATAAAATTTAAAAAAATTCGTTCATTAAATTCAAATAAAAACAAAAACATAATTCAAAAATTTCTAACCTATAACACAGAAAATATTCACATATTCACATAATTATTTTTGTAGTCTTTTCAATTTTTCTTTGGCAATTTCTATATATAGCTCCCTAAGAACACTTGCCTGCTTTTCTCGCTTCTCTAACATTTTCATTTTATCCCTTTTCAGCTTGTATATTTTGTACTGGTTGTCTTCCATTTTTTTTAGGGTATTCAGGATAGCAGCTTGTGTTCTTGCCTGGTCTTCGAGTAACTGCATTTTTGCTTTACCTGCTTTTACTATCTTTGGTTTTGGGGCGGGTGTTGCAGCTTCAACCACTGGCGGCTCTGTTGCTGATGTAATATCGATTACCGTGACATCACCAGCACCTAACCCGAACGCGCAACCAGCAGGATTAATTGATAAATTAACCTGAGTCAACTCATACACCCTTTCCTCAGTTGCAGTTAAACTGACTTCTTGGGATGGGCCACCGCCAGTCGCCAGGAAATTTTCTTTATTTTTGGCCAACTTTCGTTTTAAATTGGCCTTGTAATGAATCCACACCTACAAAGAAAAATCATGATTAGTCTCGTTTTTCGGCTTGTTAAAAACAACCTACCCTTTGCCATTCCTGCCCCGTTCTTGTTGATGGCCCAAGACTATTTAGCTCAATAGCAAATTGTTCCCAAGTGTTTTTGATTTGCTGGCGACTTGATCCGTACTGACCTTTGCCTGTTCCAATATCTGGATGTTTCTCAACCAAGTCGACAAGGCGGTCAATTTGCTGTTTATTTGATATTTTTCTGAAAAATTTTTTCAAAGTAATCATTAATTGTACATATATTTTATGTAGTTTATTAGAAATACTTACAATGTTTTTTCCATCTTCACACTTGCAGGCAAGAACACAACTGACAATAAGTAGTTGTCGCGTTTTGACAGCTCGTACAACTAAATTTAGTTTGGTTGTGAACAACTTAACGAAGACAACTAAGTGAACAGCTGATTAAAAGTTGAGTTGAGTTGTAAACCATAATACAAATTTGACAACTACAACTCAACTATCAATTAAGTTGTAAATGGTAATAGGGGCATACGTTTGGGATACCAAATATCTACGTGTACAGTATCATTCTGTTTATCTGGTGTTTGTGTGACGTTAAGTGAATGCTTAATAGATCTTCTATCAAATTTTGCTAAATTGCAAATATCGCAATTATTAATGTACTGATGACTCTGTTTCTGTAATCCTGGATAATAATAGTTCCGTTTGATTCGGTAAATATTTCATTTATTCCTCGATGGTTGTTCCTCAAATGTTCACTTTCTATTATTTCCAAAAGCTTGTTCCTATCCGTGATATCCTCTAAAATAATTTTTGTTCTTAAAAATTTTAAGTTCCTATTACGTACAAAATAATTCCGATATAAATCCTCAAATTGTTTAAATAATTTATCGTCTTTGCCAAATACTACAACCAAGCCTTTCTGTGGATATTTTCTCGCATAATTTTCAGCAAATCACTATTGTTTGCAATTCCAATTGTATGTCTTATAATTTTTTTAAAAATTATTTTTGATTTAATTTGCTCCTTGTCCCAATGAGTTAAAATTACTTGCAATTTAAAAAGATAAAGTGGTTTTTCTGTTATCTTAATAAAATCGGAACTATCAGTTTCTGCACTGTGCACTGTCTCGATGTCAATCTTTTCAAAAAGCTCATTTAAGTTAATTATTAAATAGTCGTTAGCAATGTCCTCATTCTCGTCCTTGCATTGATTAACTGTGAGTCTACTCAAATCATCCGTAATAAGTCAAACTCGCCTAAGATAATTTTCCCTCGATGGATTTTCAAATTGGGTTCTTTAATATTGCTCAGCCAAACAAGAGGTTTGTGATCCGTTTTAATAGTAAATCTACGACCATACAAATAATGTTTAAAGTGTTTTACTGCCCATATAACTGCGAGTAGCTCTTTCTCAATTGTCCCATAATTCTGCTCATGTCGATTGAGTGTTCTACTTGCGTAAGCAACAACTTTATTTTCTTGCATCAGAGCTGAACCTAACGCATAATTATTAGCATCTGTTACAAGTGTAAATCCTTTTGAAAAATTGGGTCTAATCAAAATTGGATCGGTCTTTAACACCTTTTTCAATTTATGGAAAGCTTCTACATATTCAGGGTCCTTAATATTAACCTTAGCATTCTTCTTTAAATACTTCGTGAGATTATAAGCTATTTTCGAATAGTCTCTGATAAATCTCCGAAAGAAACCTGTGATTCCTAAAAATGTTTTTATCTCCTTTTGAGTTCTTGGCAGTGTAATCTTATCAATAGCTTGTATCTTCAATGGGTTAGTCTTTATACCCTCTGCAGTAATGATATGACCTAAAAAATCAGTTTCCCTTTTCAAAAATGAACATTTCAGTATTTGCAATTTTAAGTTTGCCTCCATAAATCTTTCAAATATTTTATTTAACGACTCTATATATTCTTCAATGCTAGTTGAAAAAACCAGGATATCGTCTAGGTATACCACACAAATTTTACCAATAAACTCTTTAAGCACATTGTTAATCATTCGCTGAAAACTTGCCGGTGAATTTCTTAATCCAAACGGCATGCGTAGAAATTCATAGTGGCCTGCTGCAGTCGAAAACGCAGTTTTATGTATGACGCTTGGATCCATTTCAATTTCGTGTGGAGAAGTACTGGCATCTACAAAGTTTGTCAAATATGTCTTCCATATTGGGAATTGGGTATCAATCTTCAGTTGTGACGTTGTTGAGTTTCCTGTAATCAATCACTATTCTTCACTTCTGCTCCTTTGAATTATCTAACTTCTTCGGCACTATCCAGATTGGGCTATTGTATGCGCTATGCGATTCTCTAATTATCCCCTGCTCTGTGAATCTTAGGTTGACGGCAGAGTACACGCTATAAGCGGAGCGAAGATTGAAGCGATAATATTTCTTGCTATAATCAAAGCTATCACATGGCAGAGTGTATGCTAGTAAAAAAAAAAAACAAGAAGAATATCAAAAATTCAAGCAAATTCATGCTATAAAGCAGTTCACAACATACTTTGTAGCTTCACGCTTCATTTATAGCATGAATACGCTTTGCTCTTCGCTTACACTCTGACATGCATCAAGCAAACACATAAGAAAATACATGATGCTATTTATAGCACGATATAGCTTTACTGCTTTGCTCCGCTTATAGCGTGTACTCTGTTGTCAACCTTAGGCTACCTGTATAATTTCGAATAAATTGGTGTATCTATTGTTGTGTCCATTCTATGTTTAACTTCATGAGTAAAAGATAGTATTTCATTATTCTTATAAAATACTTTTCTGTCGCTTTTTCTAAAATGTTATTCCCAATTAACCCATCAAACTTATCATTGAACTCCATTTTTAAAAAGTCACATAGTTCCTTTTCTAAATTAAATTCTTGAAACAATGGGAAACGACAAAGTTTCGTAAGCGTACTCTCCTTTCCTAGAGCTTTCACTTTAACATTAACATTATGTTTCCATACAGGGTCACAAACATGAGGATTAATTAGACTGAATTCAGCACCGGTATCTATTATAAAATATAAAGTTCTCACTGGGTCTCTATTGCTATATAGGGTAATTTTGTTGACCGCGGTCCCGAAAATTTAACGAATTATTTCCAATCTCCATCTGTGTTACATTTCCATTGTAGTTTGTGTGGGGCTGAGTTAATCTAGTTATGTCTGTCTGCATACGACTAACTGTCGAACGTCGGTGTTCTCGTATGTGAGATGACCTACGGGTACATTTGTGTTTCTATTGTTTACAACCGGTGAATTCCTACTATTTCGGAGAAAATTGCGTTTAACATCTTGATTAGTTGCAGCCTGATTATGGTATAGTGAATTATCAAGAAAATTCCGAGCGTTTTGATTTCTATAACTTAAATTCTCAAAAGAGAGTGCAAAATTCCGATTTTTACCATAACTGTGTCGAATATAATTGTTCATTTCATTAACCCATCTTCGGCCACTACAAGAAATCGTCATAATTTTTCAATTTCGTTTTAAGGCAGTGTTTATAGGACCATAATCAAGAAAAATTAAAAAAAAAAAATCTGACCAACCGTTTTATTAATATGGACTGGTCGAAAAATCGACCGCTGGCCGAAAACCGTCAAGTATGCAAAAAAAAAAATAAAACTCTTTTATAACAAAAAATTACCTTCAAACATAAATTTATTAAATTTTATTTCAAACAAAAGTATTTTTTTGATGTGTCATTGATAGATTCGTCAGTTTACAAATTTTAATGATAATCATCAAAACATTTAGTATGTAAATAAATATTGCATTTTTTGCAAGTAAAAATAGTATGTTTCTTGCACAATTTACACCGCCGATATTTGTTTTCAAAGCTTCTCATGACGGCGTGTACCATTTCGTTGCTCCGAGGAAGGTTTGACGGATGACGTCTATCTTCATCTCCATCTTCATCCTCATACTCGTACTCATCGTTATTGTCATAATTCAATAATTCGGTTGTGACTTTGGAACGAAACTCTATTTGTGAAAGTGGCTTCGTCTTTTCGATTTTTGCTATATTACAGTGGAGCTTCCATGCATTGACCATTGCGTTACCAAGAGCGTTTGTCCATATTGGCCACCACCATTTCTTTCCTCTTATACGTATTCTATAATTTGCCACCGCATTATCAGGAAGATCCACAGCACCCATGCCGTGATTATACTCTTCAATAACTTTTGGCTGTGGGATAGTGATGGTTTTTTTTGCTTACGACAATATCTTTTAGCGGAAATAATTGGTTCGACTGTGGAGTTATTAGTTATAACATTGACAACGGCATTATCGTTCCACCGAACCGTCAATATTTCTTGCTCACGATCAAGTTGCTGGTCAAATGTTCCGCGCTTTTTTAAATTCCACAAGGGAGATTTGCCCATTCTATTTTCGCGTATAGTTCCAGTTGCGAAAAATCGACGGTCGTTCAAAAGGCACATAAGGTGGTATGAAGAGAAAAAATTGTCAAAGAAAACAGTGTGGCACTCAGGGTCAGATACATTTGAAAGCAAGTCTAAGACAGTTTGTGCGCCTAGGCCGATATTCTGATTGTGAGGGGTTGCTGCACCACCGTACAATGAACTAGAAAATAAGTATCCACTTTCAGAGCATAAGCACCATGACTTAAATCCAAACCGAATGAGTTTTCCTTTGATAAACATTTTGCAAGAGTGGCGGCCAAAGTACGGAATCATCGGTTCGTCTATGGAGAGAATATGGCTAAATACTCCAAATTGCATAAACTTTTTGTTGAGAGCGTTAGTAATAGGGCGAACCTTGGCAAAGCGATCTGCTGTATTTAAATTGCTGTTATCAGCAAGATGAAAGAACTGTTTAAATTTTTAAACCGATTACGACTCATCGCCTGTTTCACAATTGGAACCCCCATGTCTGGTCGAAAAGACCAATAATGGTCAGTATGTGGTAAAGTATGATACCCCGAGAGGTACAAAATTCCAATAAATCTACGTATTTCTAATAGCGTGACGTTAATGGGAGCATTGTGTTGATTGGCATATTCCTTTGTGAAACTCATTATCTCTGCCACAATTTGCTTATCAAAGTACAACGAGAAAAGATCATAGGGAGATTTTGAGCCTGGAAAAAAGTTAAATCTTATATATGTATGAAAATAAACAATTAGTGAACCAATTGCTTACCAATTTCAGAAAAAATTCCTTCCATTTTTAGAGCTTCCACATTCATTGGCGTCCTTGTGTATTTAAAATCTCTGGGTTTTCGCCTTATGGGAAGAGCGAAATCTGATTTCCTCTTAAATCCGCCACATGCATTGGATGTTGATGGATTTTCAGTTCCAATTAGTTCATTGTCTGCATTTAGAATATTCTCTGCTTCTACTGAGTACTGTAGCTCGACAGTGCCCACGATTTAGTGTAGGTAGTCATCATTGTTGTCATTTAAATTAATTTGGTCATCATCCAGATCTTCCTCATCAGTCATGTTCTCCACATGAGGCGGTGGAATGTATACGATGTCGACTTTTGTTGTCATTTAAAATGGCCATAATTTCACACATTTTTATCTCTTTACGAATAGGCATTGTCTACGTCTAATAATTGTATTAATTTAGAAGAACTTTCAATACGCCCGAATATGTATTCACTGAATGCGATTAAATTATAAAATCAAAGAAAACCAATTCGGGGAATCACATATTCAAATTTTACGTTACGTTGGATAGAGAGAGATAAATATGTTATACAAAAAAGTTGCAATAGCATAGGTGCTGCCAGACCACTAGCTAAAAAAGTAGCCAATTAGAAAGTACGAAAGCACAACTAAATACATTTTCAATATCGTGAAGGCATTACTAGCATCTCTTTTAATAATAAAAAAAATATTGATTGATTTTGTTTTATCCTACTGACCATTCCCGGCCAGCGGTCGATTTTTCGACCACTAAAGTTTACGTACATGAAAAAGTTAGAATTATTGCAATAATGACGTGGGACTGTTTTAATTCTCTTAAATTCTTCTATTTTCTTTACAATAAATTGGTTATAAATTTTTGTTTTTTTGTTTTGCTCTACGCACTTACTAAATTCTAGATTTACAAGTGCTGCAAATGGATCAATAAATTAACACTTAGTTTAAGAGATATGGAAGTCTAAAGTTAGTGGTCGAAAAATCGACCAGAGGCCGAAAATGGGTTAAAGCGCAAATTTTGAACATTATTTGAATTACTTCTATTCCCGTTCATCACTAAAGCATTGTATGTGTTTCCTGGCACAAACATTTTTCTATTTTCACGTCTATTGTTGTGAATGTTACTAAAATTATGACTTCTGTCATCGTTGAAGGGTTCCTAGCAAAAATCATGGTCTTTGTTGGCTCCAGCAAATTTTCCTTAAAAACGTTAAGTGCAATCCTATTAACTTTTAATGAAGAATAAATGTCTTCGTTGCGTGTTATTATACGATTCAAAATGCGTACAATTAATGTCGTCAACTTGTAAAAATAGTTTTCTATAGTACCATCTAACCGACAAGTCTTTAATTTATCCATTAATTAACTGCTCGATTCCTTCTCACCAAAATGTGTTACTAATCTTTCCTTCAAATCTGACCCATTCGTCACAGGACCGTACCTGTTAATTGTATCCCTGGCCCTGCCAACGCATTTATTTTTTATGAAATTAAATACTATATCTTTGCCAGCAGCGTCAAATGGTGTTATCATTGTTGAATTAATAATTTCAATCTGCTGAACAAAATCAGCTAATCCGTTCGAGTCTGATCCATCAAAGCTTCCAACATCCCTAATGCACGTCATAACAACATTGAACAACGAACTTGAACCCTCATTGGCCATCATGATTGTTAATGTTTTAAATTTGATATCTGTTTTTAATTTCAATTTCCTTTAACACGTACAATGCAGAGTTGGTAACCATTCCAAAAATGATTTATAACTTACCATGAAAAGTTAAAAAGAAAATTATTGTGTTTTTGAAAGTTTATCTTTCTTTTCTTAGATTGCTAGTTACGAGGGTTGTAAGTTTATTTACAATTTAATAACAATTTTAATTTCAAGTCAGGAATAATTATATACTTAAAGTTATTCAAAACTCTTATTATTATTTTTTTTGTTTGTAAATATTTAAATTTTTCTCTTAACACTTGTTTTTACGACAAAATGATTTCCGGCTTACTGCTACTTTTTCTTTCAATACTTTTTCCTTTTTTCTCTTAACTGCTTTATAAATTTATTTCAATAGGTATTCTTTAATACTTAATTTTCTCAAAATTAAGTAAAATAACAATTCAAGGTTGCAATTAAAAGAATCATATAGTTACGTACATCTAATTAATTTAAATTTAATGTTTGTTAATGCGAGCACTTCTTGAAGAAAACCAAAGTTACCAGGAGAATTCGGATCTATGGTGTTGTTTCTGTTTCTATTCACTCTCTTACTCGTTATGGCAATTTCTTTTTCTTTCTGCAGTTTTATTATGTTTGTATAATTCCTTTGTTGTTATTCTTGTAATTGTTGTTTTCTCTTTCTTTTAATTTTTTTGTATTTCTTTCTCTTAAGTTTTTATAAAATGTGAGTAGTATCATTCCATTGCTATTGTGAATTGAAAATTTTTTCTTTTGTTTTGCAATTTTATGAACAATTTTCATAATTTAACTTTTTCTTTCTATGTATTTTTTGTTTTTCTTCTTTCACACTTTTGTTTATCCGATACAATGTAACGAAACTTAGCATAAAATTCGAACGAACACACGCCATTTTTGTTTTGTTCTTAAAACTTAAGATTTGTTTTGTTTATTTCACTGTCTTCTTTTTTTCACTTCAATGTTTATTCAGTTTGCTTTTCAATATATGTTTTTCCTTTTGCTCTTTTGACGGCTTAACTCGTTTCGGTTATATTCCGTTACTTTTCACAACATCTTTTTCTACTTTTCTATTATTTTATTTTTCTATATGTTTTAAGTACAGTCTGAAACTTTTGACTTTTATATTAAAAATTCTTAAGTTTTTTCATATGATGATTAAGTTTTATTTTATTTTATTTGAAGAAGTTTAAGTATTTTGAAAATGAGCAAAGCATTTTTTTATGTTTTAAAATTATTACGTCACAAGGTTTCTTTTTTTTAGGTTTAGGCACGGCTTTGATTTCGTAAATTATTTCCATTATGACGTGGCTTTAATTAATTTTCTCACTCATATTTCACATTGAAAACTAAAAAGTTTGAGTTTAAAATTCAATAGTAGCACTTTACACTCCAATTTTTTGCAATATTTCCAGTATCTTTGATTAGAGCTTTCATGAAATATTCTTCTTTTTCTCGATTTTCACCACTCCAATTAGTTTTTCTACAGTTTTTTATTTTATTTTTTTTTCTTTATTTTATACAATTTGCACTGCACTTTATGGATTTTTCCACTATCATTTTTTTCAAATATTTCAGTTTTTCCTCGTCGCCAGACACGATTTTGTAAAAGTGCCGAGTGTAACACACATAAAAACCCATTTCAAAAACAGTTCTTTCTGATTTGATTGCAGTTTTAAAACTGAACTTTATTACAATTCATAAATGGAATCTTTCGTATGTACATATTTAAAGAAAGATGATAGTTGAAAAGAAAGTTTGATAAATAAGGAGATTATAAAGTTCTTATCAGGGTAGCTTAATTAAGTAGTATAAAAATGTGATAATGCAATAATCAGGGTTAGGTAATCATATAAAAGCAGCAATTATAGGACGTACATATTACATACATATAGTATAGTTTAGAAATAGGTGTATTTATTATATGACATGTTGATATTATGTATGTATGTACATACATATGTATGCACTTAAATATGATTACCATGACATGCTTATAAAAATGGGTACACAGGTACATTGTCCATATATGTATTGAAATTTTTCGATAATCTGCTAAGAAAATCGGTGCTCTACTTTTGTTTCAAATGTTGTCTCAGAGTGTTTTACAACTTTTGTGTGCACGCTGTCCAATCTTTTCTCAAAAATTAAAAAATAAAAGAAGTAAATATTCTCAACTACTTAAAAATTCGCTTGATAGAATTGATCTAAGGATAAATATATCTATTACATGATATCGTTTAATATCTTGGATACAGTTTTTAAGACAATTATATTTGAAGATTCGAGTCTGATTTGAAGGTAAACCCTAAAGCCTTCTTGAATTTTATACGTTCTAAATCATGCTCAATATTACTGTCGAATTTTTCGTTGAGTTTTTAAAGCAAACTTTGCTGTTCATGATAGTTCGTCCGAACTTCCTTTTATTTCTTGTTCAACGAATTCCTTAGATATTTGTCTCTTTTTCTTAAGCAATATATATAATTTTTTTTCTTTTGCGTTTCAATGGGTTTGTTCTTTAATCTCTCTCTTGCCTCAGGTGTTTTCATCGATCGGTGGAAAGTAGCGTCCATGATCTTCAAGTCAGGAATGTAGTTTCTATTTACAATTCTATCTCCAAGTTAACGATTTTTGTCAGCCACTACTTGAGCATATCAGTTTCAATGCCCATAACAGAACATTTCGGTTCGTCGCGCCGTTTTATATTACTTCGGCTAAAGCTAATTACTGGGGTGATTCCTTCTTTTCCATCTAAAAATTGTAATCTAGTATGTGAGATTTTGTAATCACAGACTCAACAAACACTGACAGCGTATCTCACGATTAAGCCTACAACCAACGTCATCCAATTACCCTTCCGTAGGTTCCGCAAGTTTTCGCGACTCTCAGTTCAGTTCGTCCATCAAATTTCACTGCATATTAAAAATCATTTAATGTCTGATACGAACGAAGTATTGGACCCCTGAAACTAAACCATGATTAGGTCTATTATACATAATTCCAAGATCTGCACGATTAAAAAAAAATGTTCGCAAACGAAACTTATGGGATTCAGTCAACAACAATATTTTCATAACCTTTGACGACCACGGAGGTAGATTTCGCTGGACCACTTGAAATAAAAAAAACTTGCGGGGGCGTGTTTGTCGTGTTTATAATAGTTATGTCTGTCCGTTTGTCTAATTTGCCACCAAGGCCATTTACTTTGAAGCCACAAACGTTTTAAGTACTCCATACTTTCTAGAAGCATTGGAAAGAAGCTAAAGTACGCCTTCGAAAATATTATATCTGGTTGCAGCGGAAACTGATGTCAACGAGAATCCTGCTTTGATTGTAATTCGGTGCCAAAAATTCAAAGATTTCCATCAAACTTTTGCAGGCGATGGAAAGCAGAATATCTCACGGAAATGCAGAAGAGAGAAAAGTGGACCTAAGGAGATCATAAAGGTAGAAGACCTCGTCTTTATCAAAGAAGACAACTTATAACCTAATGAGTGGAGACTGAAAGAGTGCTCAAAGTTCACCCAAGTGCAAACACCCGGGTAAGCGTAGCGAACCTATTGATCAACAAAGGCGAAGTGAAAAGGTGGCTGGTTAAATGGGTGTTACTTCCATCATACACAAAGGAACGAGACCAGTCTACTACCCCCAAATAAATATGTAGGTATATAAATAAATATAAGCCACCTAACCTACAGTGTTAGAATTACTTACAACATGTTCATTTTAAATTAAAAAAAAAAAAATTAACCAGAAAAAACAAAATTATTTTGTTTATTGAATTTCTTAAATATAGAAACTTTTTAATATACTCCATTATTATTGTTTATTTTACAATAACCAGAGCATATATGAATTAAACCCACAATAATTACTACGCTCTAACGTGACCACACAAATTGAAAGAAAAGTAATATTTGTTTCCCACTAATCGTATACGAAAGTGTAGACATTTCAGCTGATCATTTGATATTCAAAACTAACCTAGATATATACGAGTATAGGAAAAGATAAAACAACAATAACGAA
Source organism: Anomoia purmunda (assembly GCA_951828415.1). Taxonomy (NCBI): domain Eukaryota; kingdom Metazoa; phylum Arthropoda; class Insecta; order Diptera; family Tephritidae; genus Anomoia; species Anomoia purmunda. Next base: position 43,928,437 of record OX639998.1, read on the forward strand.
GATGCTGAAGATGACGTGATGCTGAGGCAACAGACTTATCATTTCCCTTACTTAGACGCAGCCAGCAATCCAGCAATTATAGGCGTTCGGGTTGCATGCTGCTTAGCTTCAGCATAAAATTCTTCCACTGAATGTTTCCCAAATCACGTTAGACAACCGTAGACGCAGAGAACTTATATTATATATAAATTAATAAAGAACTTATATTATTATATTTACATAAGTCAATTATTATCTATATTAATATAAGTTCTCTGGTAGACGTTAACACTTGCTGGTCACTACTGGCTCGCGTTTTTAATTTTACACCTAAGCAACACATGCAGATGTACATACATATGTATGCGTAGTATGCAGCGATTGCAAGTACGTTGATGGATGTGTTGACCAACGATCTGTGTTGAATGTCGCATGTACCCTTAACACCCACATCTCTACTCCTGCTTGCATTTCTATTTGCTTAGAAGGGCCGTAGTTTTAATATTAATGTGTTTGAAATATGTATCCAAACCAATTTAAACAAAAATTTCTGCACTGTGCTGTATGATATTTGATAGCACAGTGAGTAGTTGACTATTGAACAGTTCTCATCTGCTTACTATGTCATAGGTAGTGCTGTTGTACGGTGGTTTTGTGTAAGCAAATGCTTTCGTATTGTACGTATATTTTCCACACGAAACTGATTACGTGATTGTTTTATGATCAAAACAAGAAGAATCCTACTTCATTATGACCTCCGATAGAACCATAATTAATTTGCACACCTTCAATAACACCCGTGACTTTCCCTACCTCACAAAAAATAGTAGACCCCTTAACTTTACCGAATCATCCTGCCCAAAATTAGTTATTATGAAAAATAAAGACCACCTCAAACCATTGAAATCATTGTATATATTCTTGCTACAAAATGCCCTTGAGCCCATAACAATCGAGCATCAGAATTCAATTTCGTTTACCAGAGATGCCGATCTCCTAATCATCGCAAAAAATAATCAACAAACAAAAAAATATCTCAAAAGCACAAAATTGCCAAATCTGTGTAATATATCAGTGCCCACTTTCCTTTCCAACTAAACTGAAAGTGAAATTGTAGACGGCCTGTGTCAAGCAGGAGCGACAGAGTGCAAAATACACCTCTTCGCGTTGTTTCGTTTAATTCATATGAATTACACCAAGAAGTCAACATTGCATGGCTCACGGTGCATTCCGACACCCACATGAGTTCAAGCTTATTTCATTCTCAAACAGAGTTTAGCCTCAACTTAGTTTCTTTGACAACTTTTGAGGAGGTTCGAGCAGTGTACAAGGCCTTTAGTACAGCTTGGCTATCACTGCAGACGCTGAGTTGGTATTCACGCCATCTTTCGCCAATTATCCAGTCCGGTACCTTAAGTATAGCAAATATCTCCGATTATAGAAAACCATCTGAAATCGCCGTCCAGGTCCAGTCCCATTTCCTGTTTTGCAGCCATCAGTGTAAAAAGTGTTCGCCGAGTCTTCCAATAGAGTATACGGATACAATGTTCTCTTGTAGGAAAGCTAACGGTATACTTTCTACCAAAAGCGACTCTCGGTATCATTTGGGGCCAAAAACAAAGGGTATTGCTCTGACAACCTTACCAACAACTTTCCGTGTCCGGAGTTCTCATCGTCGTGCCACAATCCAAAAGAATGTAGTCGCCCCATATTTTTCACTGGCTCCTCTTGGGTCGTTAAGTCCAGAAAATATCGCAAGTCCAACAAGGCGTTCAGAGCCGGTCTTGATGTCATTCTCATGGTATCCGTGATTCCAATGCATACGCACCTCTGCAGTCTGTGTAACGTAGAAACCGTGGATTTGACTATGGTTCGAGATCCCCCAAATTACAGCAGAATATGTGATGATTGGTCTGATTAGGGCTGTGTATACTCAAAGTATCACAGTTGATCTAACACCCCAAGTCTTGCTAAACGTTCTCCGGCGCTGCCCTAAGACTTTCCATGATCGATTTATTTTCTGTCCGACATGGGCTTTCCAAGTAATTCTTCTATCAAGGGTTACATCCAGAAATTTTACTTCAACGGAGAGTCTTACATATACGCTTCTAAGTACCGATAACTGAGCCCTTCCAATTTTCTTTTCCTCGTAAACAATACCAAGGTTGTCTTGCTGGGATTGACAGAAAGACCTTGCGTAGAACACCATGCATAAATCTTATCAAGCGTTTTCTGTATGTTTGCACAGACCTCCCGGAGAGGAGGTTGCCTCTCGCAACCTTTGCCATGGTGCAAAGACCATCTGTCTCCCTCACAGTCAGAAATCTTCTAGATAGCATAAAGTGGGTCCACTTTATAATATTTTCTTCCACCCTATGTCTTCTGGCTGCTGAGTACATAGAATCAAAGGTAGAGTTGTCAAAAGCCCTCTCAATATTAGCAAAAATCCCCTTTGTGTACTCACCTGTTTCCAACCCCACATCAATCTTTGTTACAAGATCATGTAGAGCTGATTCGCAGGATCTTCCACTCTGGTATGTATGTTGATAATTAGTAAGTAGACTGCCCACCAAAACCTTTCATCTGATGCATTATTCGACCGTACGCTCCAGGCTCTTCAGCATGAAAGATGTCAGACTGATTGCCTGAAGCTTTTTGCTAGTCTGTATTCATTACCCTAAGTTTTCTCCAAAGCCAACCAACCCCCAAAAAACCAAGAGCCAGAAAAGGAATTTTATCAAGGCCCTAATGAGCTTGACCCCCCACTCTTTACCATTCTTGGCTCTACGGCACCAGGGCCTGGTGACTTAAAATCGTCGAAAGAGGATATTGAAACCCTCAGTCACCCCCCGTGATTCAACCTACCAGTTTAGTCTTGTGCACCCTACCGTCGCGTTATCAGCCCCCATATCTCTGACTGCGTCAGAAAGTGATCTGCTACCCGGAAATTGGGGTTCCAGGTATGCTATTCATCATACTTTTTGAGAGAGTTTTTAGCGCTCTATTAAGAAGATTTCTCGAGCGTTTACGAAGTTTGTTCCACCATGGACCATGGGACCTCCTCAAAACAATCAACTAAAGTATTCGTTACCCTGTGGGTCGCCTCTTCAATTGATTTTAAACTTTTGAGTTTTGGGAGGTCTGGTATTCTCGTTTCAAGGGGCTACCCAAGCTCTTGCCAATCCGCCTTTCAAGTATTTCGACCTTTGGGTACCTGATTTGTATCAGATACAGCCGAAACTCAATGAATCGCTGATCAGAAAGAGTTTCCTCTTCCAAAACCCTCCATCCTATGATATGATCCTCCATACCTCTATTTGCCATGGTCAGATAGATAACTTCTTGTCTTCTGGTGGAAAAAAATGTAGGTCTATTACAGACGTTCTGTATTATCAGCCCGGATGACAGAATAAAGTTTAGTAGCTTGTTCCCGCGAGGGATGCACTTCGTGCTACCCCACAAAGTGTTCTCTCAGTTTGCATCACGGCCCACTATTAGGCCCAGAGCACTTGACTCAGCGTACTGCACGATAGTTTCCCCCGAAGGAGGGGAAATACGGAGTCGTATGGCAGGTAAGCCGAGACTACGATAACCTCGGCTCGACGGCCGCCAATACAGTACCAGATTTTTATCGCAACGACATCAAAACTCTCTATGCATCGCACATTCGACGTGAAAATAATCTCAGTCATACCTATAAGAGATAAAACCGCGAATTATTTATTCGCCTTCTCCCTCTCTTTATCCAGGACTTGGAAATGAATCCGTCCCTGGTGTAGGTGAGGGCGGTATGCATATCTAGTTCGTATTCAGCCCTTCGTTCTGGACACCAATACGTTTCAGAAACTCACTTGGTTTCCGGTGTGGACCCGGTATTCAAGCAGAGGCTCTTACCAATCTGCGAATGCTTTCATCTTGTAGGACGAATTTGCATTTTTCGCAGGAACGCTCGTCAGAGCACTGTATCTTCTCAACACACTACTGATGACAGCCCAAATTTCACCATCCCACACTCTTATTGTCCTCTACAAACAAGTTCTCTCAGCTTTACCTCGTATGTTTTCACTATCTTGCTCTCTATGGTACTTAAGATTCTGCAATTAAATCTCAGTGGTTACTTCAATAATCGCATGATCTATCATTTCTGGTGAATGAAAATAAACACATCATAGCACTTCAAGAATCCCAACTCTTAACAAACCCACCATCTTATAGAATTCTAACAAACTATTCCATGTATAATAGCAATGACGCTGCATGGTGAAAAAATACTGTAGGTAGCGCTAACTCTATCTTGAAAATTGGGACAGAATTTCGACGTAACAGATTTTGTTTACAATAACCGTGCTTGTATTATTTCTAACGTTTAACAATATTAGTGTGTATTCTTTGTAATATGATTAACAACGTGTTTCCTGTCAGTTCTTCCCTCCCAAGTTACTTTCCTGACATTAATCAGCGCAATGGTATTTTCCATCATTCTTGATGACGTTGAACCTAGCTCAACAGCAAAGAGCGGATCTGCCCTATTGTACACAACTCTTTAGAACCACCCCGCTTTAATACAAGCTTTAACATTATCGCTGTCGCTGTTAACATTAAGTCACACATTCCAATAACAATAAATAGTATATACATAGGCCCAACATAACATAACAGAATGTGACATGCTACAACTAACAGCCAGCACAAACCTCCCTTCTCTACTCCTTGTAGATTTTAACGCATGGAGCCCGAAAAAAACAAGAAGGCTTTGAAATCAAATTATATCCTTTTTGGCTTAAAAATAATAAAACTGTTGAAATATTAATTGTTATTTGCTCCATATGTAAGTGATCGCACTTTCGAGTGATCTTTTGCACGAGTGCATCGTCGACTTTACGCGGAGCCGACAACCACTTTATTTTGAATTCTCAAATATATTTTACCAGATCACCTGCCTTCTTCAATATTCCCTTCACGATTGACCAATATTCCTCAATAGGACCCAACTCTGGGTTATTTGGTGGATTGCAGTCGCGAGGTACAAAATCGATGTTATTTGCATTGTACCACTGCAAAGTGTCAGCTTGCCAGATCTGGCCAGAACAGTGCTCTGCTACCATAAAGGTTAATAAATGGCAGAAAACGCCTTTCCAGGCATTCATCACGCTGCTATTACGGCCACTGGGATAAACGGCTTGCCAAACCATGTATTTTTTTGGGAACTGTGACTTCACTTTCAATTTACAGCTTTCAATAGCATCTTGCCGACTTGCAGCAGTATAAAACTCTTAATCAGCAATATATTTGTAATTGTGAAACTTCTCAATGAAGCTTGCCGCTTTACTTTTTGTAAAAAAAACTGGGATTTCCGTACCGGGTTTGCAACAGTACGCGATTAAACTTTCGGATTTTGCGAAGATACCCTGCAAGGTTCCCGAGCACTACTTTAATTGCTGTGACCATGCTCACCTCCGCTGCCAGGCGATCTAATAACTGACAGTCGTTCTATGTATTGTTTAAAAACACTGCAAACTGTCGAGTGGTGCAGTTTAATATCTTTAGCAATTTTACCCGCACTTCAAGTCGGATTTTTTATAAACTCGTGCAAAATAATTTGTCTTGCTGCAAACTCGGTTGCCATTTTTAACTAAACTATAAATCAAGCCCAAATAAAATTTTTCATATATGAAACTAATATCATGGTCTACTCACAGTATTTGAATTTCAAAATATTGAAACATATTTGGGTAAGTTGTAAGTTTTCCAACGTGGCGCCAACTTCGATCATAGAAAGATATCTCAGGAGCCTTGCATTAAACTGTAATAACGGCAATCAATCAGCTGCAACATTTTCAATTCAACTTATTGCCAGTGCGTCAACCCCTGTTTCCAACCCTTATGCCCGTAGCCGTGTTACATACCTGTGAACTGATAAATTGTCTTACTATAATAATTAGGCGCTTACACCATTTTGGTGTTTGGCCGAACTTCTCCTACAATTTGTGGTGTGCGTCTTGATGTTGTAACGCTAACTGGGGGGCCTGCAGTTTGCGCCGACTCCGAGCGGCGAATGTTTTTTGTGAGAAGTTTTTCATGGCAGAAATACATTCGGAGGTTTGCCGTTGCCTGCCGTGGGGCGACCGCTATTAGAACTTCTCTATAAATTTTGATGTTACTTGCCCCGGTCAGGATTTGAACCCGGGAACCATCAAATGATACGCGCACACGCTACACACTCGGCTACGGCGGTCACCGTGTGCGCGAAAATGTTAACGCATGAAAATCAGCGTAGTCCCACTAAAGATAATATAAAGGGTCTTGCAATAGGGACGCTACAAAAGTAGACCGATAGTGACATTTTGACATTTCTCTTCAGTAAAGTTTGCCATTTCATCATGGAAAGATATACGGTCCAACAACGAGTAGAAATTATTAAAATTTACTACCGAAATTTGGGGTCAATTGAGTCAACTTTAAGATCGCTACGTCCAATTTATGATCGTCATCATTTCTGGCTGAATGGCTTCGTCAATAACCAAAATTTGCATTATTGGACAGGGAGCAATCCACACGTACTCCATGAGTCAACATTGTATCCCGAAAAAATTACGGTTTGGTGCGGTTTATGGGCCGGCGGCGCCATTGGGCCGTACTTCTTCCGTGATGATCAAGACCGGCACGTTACTGTGAATGGGAATCGCTACCGCTCAATGATAACCGAATATTTTTGGCCCGAATTGGATGATATGGGCTTGGACAATATGTGGTTTCAACAGGACGGCGCCACAAGCCACACAGCGAATGTCACAATCAATTTATTGAAAACCAACGTGTGAACGTGGTGAACGTGTTATCTCACGAAATGGCCCAGTCAATTGGCCGCGTTGGTCGTGCGATTTGACGCCGTCAGACTATTTCCTGTGGGGCTACGTCAAGTCTATGGTCTATGCCAACAAGCCAGCGACGATTGATGAACTTTGTACGAATATCGAATGTGAAATTGCAGCAGTATCGGCCGATTTAGGCTTGAAAACCGTCGAAAATTGGGTTCAGCGTCTGGACTTCTGCAAGCGTGCCCGTGGTGCCCATGCAAAAGTAATCGAGTTCCATACATAATGGCATCGAATAAAGAATTTAATTCATATCCCAAACCGTTTTTGTTTTATTTAAGAAAACTTTCGTAGCGTTCTTATTGCAAGACCCGATAGTTTTATACAAAAAACTAACGCAAAATTCATACGTGAATCAAAAACTTCTAAAAGGGCTGCCTTTGTCGACTTTTTTTACCACCTGCAAGGGCTCTTTTGAGTTCATATTCTTCACGACAACTTTCTTTCCAACACAATGCATGTGATTCGAATCTCTGAGGACTCCTGGATATCATCTCCAAAAGAAATCGGCAACTTTTTAGCTGAACGTGGTCTGAAACTTCAATTTTTTCCAATGAATTCGTTAATAAAAAAGGCCAGCGCTATTTACCCCATATGCATCGACCATACAATTAATGAAAAGCTAAGCAAATTGAGTACCAATTCTCGCAATTAGAGTTGAACGCCTGCTTCTCCACACTCAAAAGCAAAAGTCCTGGCTTAGCTAACATTCCATATGCCCTCCTCAAGAACTTGCAACTTACTGGTAAGTTCAAGCTGAGCCAGTATATAACTCCACCACAATCCCTCAACATTGGAAAACCAGCTTAGTTATCCCTGCCACCAAACACAATAAGCCAAAGGATTCTAGAAAAGGATATCGGTCGATATCTCTTATCTCCTGTATTTCAAAAGTACTGTAGAAGCTCGAATGCTTATGTAGTACTAAGTACTTGCTTAGTAAAAAATTTATTTTAAACTACCAAACCGCTCTTAAACATGGGTGTGGTACACTAGACGCTTTACTGATACTGGATGGACATATAACAACTTTCGTAGCGCGTAGAAACCATTTATCAATTTTATCAGCTGACATGAAAAAGCTTTCGACAGAGTCGCCTATACACAATTATAGAACCGCTCAGAGCTTGGAAAGTAAGCCCAAAGATAATTAGCTACCAAAGGTATTACTTACTAAATCGAAAAATACGTGAAAAAGTGAATGGGGCAACATCTGAGCAGTGGCTAATGGCATTCTCGAAGGATTGCCACTATCTGTCACACTTTTTCTTAAAGCTGACGACCATTTAAATCGCATAATAAAATAACACAAGTACTTCAACCACGTAATGTACCTATATGATATTTATATCTTCGCGGCAGTCCGAAATGCGATCTAATTTTGTCACGAAATTAGCGTGCTATGTTGCAAAATTCAAACTTGGTGCTACTTTGTGACAACATAAATATAGCTTTAAACAACAACAATATTTCAAATGTAGATAGTCTTAAAATACTAGGATTAATTTTTAATAATAAGTTTAATTGAAATGATCATTTTAAATACCTGTTTACATCACTTCTAAATAGACTAAATATTACAAAGTGTTTGTGCAATAGTATGCTAGAAAGTAACTCCAAATCACTTGTCATAATAGTTAAGGGTACAGTTCTATCAAAGATAGATTACGCCCTCCCAATATTCATAATCTGCCCTTCCCACGCTAAAAGGCAGGATAATTTATATAACCGCTGGAATGACTACAATTAGTAGATCCGGAAGCATCCGCAATACAAACAGTCTTAAGAAACAACCTAAAAAAGAAGACAAAGAGAAACTTCAGCATTTCAAAAACTTATTGATTTGACTAAACAGAAAGACATCTACATTACTACATCTTCAACCTCCTCACTTCGTGCTTCTCCTTGGGCATTTCCAGAAACTTCCATTGTCCTTCTACTCCGAAGACTACACTCCACACAATATACGGAAATGTAACTAAATGCAGCGTAGGGACTACAAATCGTAAATCATGTCAGCAATTCTACCTCGATACGGGCCAGTATTCACCAACAGCCATTAATTACGTTTTCAAGCGGAACATGAAAGCCGTCATGAAAGTAAATTTTTCGGACCCGACGCTATGCAGGATCAGGGACATCCTTAACGCTTATGCAGCTAAACTTAAGCTTCTGTGAATACGTGGCCATGTCGGAATACAAAGGCAAATTCGGTTGCTAATCTACCTGGCACGCTAAAATTAGTGAACACCATATATAAATAAAACATAAGGAAATTTGTTTTTACAAATATATATCGAATTTGAAAACGAGCAATGGGCGAAATATTCCCATTTTTACAAAACAATAAACCCCGATCGGCTTCCTCCAACTGCACCAATAGCAATAAGCAGAAAGCACTGCATAGTATTCACTCGTTTCCGCCTTGAACATACCAGAATCGCGAACAAATGCTTGTCCGAATATACCGTTCTAGGAGGATGCCCTAATTGCAATAATTACGTCCGCAATATTGAACACATCATAAAAGACTGCTGAGCACTGGAAAACATATGTACGTCTAGAATTGACTATTCAAAACATAATTCATTAAATTTCTATGTAAGACAAAGGTATATTTTGAAGTTTGATAACTTTTGAATATAACTCAAATAAGTAGTTGTTGTTTTTGTGATTGTAACAGCATAAAACATTCCCCATACAATTTTTGGGGAATGCTGCTGAAGTGACAGTCCTTGGCCGGATATAAATCCGGGTCATTCCGGTATCGTAGAACCGACTGCCGTGGGAACGACAAATAAGTAGTCTAAGGTGCTGGTGGCCTAAGTTGCTAATGCATATTTTTAGATTGTTTAGATATAATTATATTATCCTTCTTCCTTCATGTGGCCTAAGTTGCTAATGCATATTTTTAGATTGTTTAGATAATTATATTATCCTTCTTCAATAAAGAATAATAGTCATAATAATATTAAATAGCACATCTCAATTTATTTGTTTTATTCAGAACTAGCTACACCCAGCGTGCGCGACTACGCTTTAGTTTTTGGATTTTTTTTTCTAGATCATTTTCAGTTACCCTTCGAGCTACATAAAAGATACTAACAGACTCACCATTCTTATCCAGATAACTGACAATCATTTTTATTTCCGTTGAAAAAAGAAAATACAACAAAATTAAACACCATGATGCCGTTGAAAAAATAAAACTTGATTGAAAAGAAAATGATTCTAAACCATTTCTATAGATTTTTTTTGTTTGTTTTCATTTAATATTTATTTTAATAAAATATATCATACGATAAAGCTCTATGGAAATTCATGCAGTAGTTTCGGATATTAGTAAATTCAAACCGACAAATATTGGTTCAAATGTATTATATTTCTTTGTATTTTTCTTAGGACCAAAGTTTAGTTTCCAATTGGGATGCTTTAGGAGCTTTTCGGTCGGTAATGTTTTAAAACGTATATACAATCTACAAACAAAAGAAAATTGACGCAAAACTTAAATACTACTTGACATGCAATGCAGCTACAGCACCAAGACTATATGGCCTTCCTAAAATACATAAGGAAAACTCCCCTCTCAGACCAATTCGCTCTTCAATTGGTGTACCGTGCTACAATCTTTCGAAACATATAGGAAAAACACTGAGACAGATAACTTCGAGGGACTTCAATATTCTTTCCAACTCAAAGAAAGATTACAACATATACCGAGCGAAGAGAATGAAATTCATATTTCATTTGACGTGGTTTCCCTATTCACGAATATACCGATACAACTAGCAATACACACGATTATGCAACATTGGACCATCCTAGAGGAACATGCCACACTCACTAAGAAACAATTTTTGACAATACTACAATTCTGCCTACGGGAAAACAACTATTTCACCTATGACGACACCCACTATCAACAGATACAAGCAATGCCAATGGGCAACCCACTGTCACCCACCGTAGCTGACATTGTCTTAGACAAAATACTGGACGACAGCATCGCTGAGCTTAAACGAAAGGACATATAAGTTAACTCTCATTAAAGGAGAGTTGGAAAAAAATAAGATTGCGGCGAACCAACTCGTTCGCCGACTTTTGAAATTAAACACAAGTTTAAGAAAACGTTACAATTTTAATTCCGTGCACCTTGCGCACTCCAACAGAACTAACTTTACAATTCCAATTTACTTAAAAGGTAAGTTCTTAGCCTAGTAGCCCCAACGATAACTTCCATGGCTCCAACTTGCTGATGTAGCACTTCCCACACTTTTGGTATGGCGCGCCTGTCCACGACTCCAACTTGCTGATGTAGCGGTTCCCACAATTTGGTATGGCGCGCCGGATGCGCGTGTGTCATGTCAGCGAAAGTTCTGTCCGTGTGAATGCAAGTTGCGTAACCGAGTAGCGGTCACCTGCATGGCAACGTGAGCAAGTGTACGAACCGTGGGATACCGTAGTGATAGCTCCTCCCCCTTTAAAGATCTGCGACCCGCAGATCAGCGATTGAGCGGCACGGGGGTTAGTGGCCCTTAAGGAGTAAACACAACTTCCTGGCGGCGATGCATCTTGGTTTCTCCTGGATTTGGCTCCTGGCAGGTCAATTTCTAATCTGTAAAGTTCTGGTGAGGACTCCCCCTTACTGATCTTGCTGCTGCTGGGGGTTTTCGTCCACTGGGTAGGGATTTGGACAGGTGGTAGGTCGAGTTTTTTCGTGCAGCATCTCCACAGCGAAACCGCAATAAGGATTATTGCGCATATTGAAAATGCCTCTGTAACGATAGAGAAATTTATTTTTTCATTAACGTACCCTAGGTATTTGACGTTCGCCATAGTGATATCGTGGACGTATTCCAGGTTGACTCTCATCGTGCTGTTCCTTACATTCGATAATGCCGCTGGTAAAGCTTGCGCTGAAGTAGCTTCTCTACTATAGAAAACCTGATCCCCAATCGTGATGGTCTCGTTGTTGAATTGGATTACGTAGGTACCATTGATGGCATATGTGGTGTTACTACTCTTAACTTCGCCTTGGAAGTTTGAAACAAAAACTGTGCTTTCATTTATTAGTTCGATTAATGTGCCATTCCGCCTGTTGAATTGGCAAGTGGCTTCCCCACCTTTTAACAGTCGCGGCAGGCAACTATTCTCTTCTAGCTTATTTATAGACTGCGATCCACATATTGTAGATGAACCTAATACTAGGCAGTCCTTTGTGAGTCCATAAGTTTCCTCCTGGTTCACTAGCATCCTGCTGAATGGTAGGTCTAGTTCTTTCCCGTCGTAGATACCAGCGCGAGTCGTCAATAAGTTAAATTTATCAGTTCTCACCTTCGGCATGGATAGAATGTAGAGAAGCAGTGTCCCATTGGTGTATACCGATGGCGTGCCGTATTCTATTGCCTCAATTATATTCTGGTATGGGAGTGTTTCCATTTATGACAGGATTTGATTGACTTCGTCGGTGTCGAGTAGATTGGTGTTAATTATTCCGCGCTTTGCCAGTTGGCATGCCCGGACCACTTCGTTTATCTCTTCACGAAGAAGGACAATGTTGTGAAGTGCACTTCTCTCAAAGGTTTCTGCTTCAGCTTCCTTCGCCACAGAGTTCACGCGGTCCACTACCTCGTTGATTTTCTTCAAAACCTCTTGAGTCTCGGTGAATAATTTATCATTAACCTTGTATTGGTGATTATTGTTTTCGATGATCTGGTCTTGGCTGTGGAGAATGTTATTCCAGTCAGTTGCGTCTGGAGATCCTGCCAGCCATTTCCATGCTGACCCCATCCAGTCGATAGAACGGGTATTTCTAGCTTTGTCTCTACCTCCCATAAGCTCTTCGAGGCGCTCCATCATCTGGTTACTATAGAGCTCTGCCAGGAGCCTGTCATCAGACTGTTTGACCAAGCGGCTCGCCAAATCTCTCATTTGCATAATAGTCGAGCCGTGTTTTTGAAGGTCGATGATGTGGATTAATTTAAATGTTCCGCTGATAATCCAGCCGCTTCCATTCTGGATCGTTACCATCGGTGCCCTATAGTGGAAGATATGAAGACCGCTGATGGCTGACGCCAGCAGTGGCAGTCTGTAATGCAAAATGTTATCTCTAAATCTACAGTTGTTAGTTGGTTAGTAATAAAGGTTTTTCTATAGTAACATTATTGGTTATAATTAAACTAGTAATTGATTTTAATGTTGCTAGTTGGATAGTAGCAAAGCTTCTTCGATGCTAACTTTATTGGTTACTATTGCATTAGTAATTGAATTTAGTGTACATTTCTCACGAAAATAGGCTAAAAAATACAAAATTTCTATTTGTACAATTAATTTTCCATAGCTAAATGTATATACTTGCTACTGACTGTTAGTGGGTTAGTAGTTCTTAAACGTTTTTTCCTAATTCTATTGGATATGCTTAAATTAGTAATTGAATTTTATATGCTTCTTTACGAAAGTTAGGCCAAAAATGAAAAAAAATCAATTTTTACACTTTGTAATTTAATTTTCATTAATCCTTAACAACTTTTCTCTACTAATTCTATTAGATATAAATAATTTTGCGGCTGTATTTTCTACAAAATTTTCTAAGAAAATAACGCCAAAGAAAAAGAAAATCCTCAGTTTTTAATAGTTTATATGTGTTAATATTAGAATTTTAATATGTTCTGGGTAGTAATTAAATAAATTCCAAAACTGTTTCGCACAGAAAATGAAGCGTTCGCTAAAACTACTACTAGAAGCTTGCAATTGTTTCTTTTATTCTTGTAAAAAAATAAAAATTCTTATCTTCTTACATTGCTTTGCGGTTTAAGCGCAGCTATTTAAATGAAAAGATAAAAATCCCTTTTTTTTGTATAAAAAAAAAATTTTTCTTTTTTTTTATATTATCTTGCGGATTAGGCGCAAAGATCATTTATTCTGTTTGCTTTGCGGATTAGGCGCAAAGATCTTTTATTTATATTTGCCTTGCGGATTAGGTGCAAGGATCTTTTATTTCTTGTTTGTTTTGCGGATTAGGCGCAAAAATCTTTTATTCTGTTTGCTTTGCGGATTAGGCGCAAAGATATTTTATTTATATTTGTCTTGCGGATTAGGCGCAAGGATCTTTTATTTCTTTTGCTTTTGCGGATTAGGCGCAAAAAGCTTTTATTCTGTTTGCTTTGCGGATTTGAATTTTGAATTTTTTTACCACTAAGTGTGGTGACTGTAACCTTATTATCTTTAGCAACAATTTCTTTTTTGTAAGGCGGTCGCTGTTTCCCTTTTATTTGCTTATCCTTCACGTATATGACATCGTTCCTGTCATAACGCTCCGGTAAGGTTTTGTTCCTATTGTGATTTCTGATTTGCGACATTTGTTTCTGTTCTAATATCATTTTCAAATATCTATTAATTTTTCGACTTTTTTCAAGAAGTTCTTGATAATTAGAAGCTTTTGAGCGATTGAAAAAAATATCAGTCGGTTTTCTGTCTATAACCGAGTGAACTGAATTGTTATAGCGATCTACTGCAATATTTACGAGCTCTTTACTCCTGAGATCAGGGGTTTCCGTTTTTAGGCATCTAAATATTTCGATTAAGGTGGAATGAAATCGTTCGACTTGACCATTCACCTCGCTTTTTTGCGATGATGTGCGGTAAAGTCGAATTCCCAGTGATTCTAACAGATTCCTAATTAGCGGGCTAATCAACCCGCGCTCATTATCAGTTACTAGGATCTTTGGGATCGTAAAATAGTGCAGTAGTATGATCACTTTGTCTTTAAGGTGCAAACTTGATTTGTTTCTGATGTGAAAGAGTTTTGCAAATTTTGAGAATTTATCTATGCAGCTTAAAAATGTTTGTCCTTGGATTTCAAAAATGTCTACGTGAATTATCTCACATGGTCGTGAAGGGATGGGTGTACTCTGAAGTTCTGGCCTGTTTGGGTGTCTGTCGTATTTATTAGATTTGCATGTTTTGCATGCCAGTACATACTTCCTAATCTGGCTGCTCATTCTCGGAAAGTAGTAATGCTCTAAAATCTGCTGCCTATTCTCTTTATCATTGCGGTGTGCCCTTTTATGTTCCTTCATTATCACCTGGCACACCACGTCGGGATTTCGCAAATCCTGCACGAGCGTTTGAGCTACGCGAATCTTATAATTGGAGAAATGTTCTAAGTATACCTTTTGAAGTAAGCCCAAATGGCTTTCTGGCATTTTTACTCCGTTAATAACGCTGGGTCTTAATTTTTCCTTAAGTATGCTAACAAGTTCGCTTTCGCCCATACCCTCTATTCCTACATAGTGCCTTGAATATCCTGGGTGAGGTTCCTCGAGGATGTGAAGCCTACCGCCGAATACAATTTGGTTTCTGAAAACATTCAACGGCACCTCGACGGATGGAATCAGGTCGGAGTTATCCTGTTCCGCGCTGTGAACTGTATCACATTCACTCGCGGTGTCTGTCGTTGATCCTGCGGTTGCTCTTTGGCTGGATACCTCTGAAGCCGAAACGGTTGAGTCCGTTAGTTGATTTACCTGAGTTTTTAGGCGGGATAGGGCATCGGCTACGAGGTTGGACTTACCAGGTTTGTAGATAAGTTCGTAGTTATACTCCTCTATTCTAGATTTCCAGCGTTTGAGCTTGGCGTTGTAGTTACGATTGCTGAGCGAAAAAGTTAGCGGTTGGTGATCTGTAAATATACGTATCTTCTTTGCGCCGTGCAAATAATTTCGGAGATTATCTAGCGCCCAAACGATCGCTAGCATCTCCTTTTCATTGGTCGCATACCCTTCTTCTGTGGATGTTAAACTTCTTGATATGAATGCTATTGGTTTGTCCTTACCGTCATAGTCCTGAGACAATACGGCACCAATGGCGAAGTCGGAAGCGTCCGTCGTTAAGTTGAAGGCTTTTTCAAAATTGGGAAAAGTCAGGACCTCCGAAGTTGTCAAAACCTCTTTAAGGTCCTCAAATGTCTTAAGGGCTTCTTTATTTAGGGAAATTGCCACTTTCTTAGATTGAGTTGCCTTTATTTGAGCGTGCTCCCCTCTTGTAAGGTTGGTAAGTGGCTTGGCGATTTTAGCATAATCGCGAATGAACTTCCTGTAATAGGAGGTTAGTCCCAAGAAGCTTTTGAGCTCCTTTAAATTCGATGGTGGTAGCATATTTCTTATTGAGTTTACTTTTTTTGGATCTGGCAGAATTCCCTCGGAAGTCACCACATAGCCAAGGAATTCAACGCTTTGTTTTAAAAACTGCGTTTTTTGCAGATTAACTTTAAGACCTGTGGCCGATAGTCTACAAAGGATCGTCTCAATATCCCGTAAATGGGTGGGCTCGTCTTTACTAAAAATAATTATGTCGTCAATGTAGACGAAACATATCCGCCCTATGAATTTCTTGAGGACATCGTCTATCATGCGCTGGAAGATAGAAGGCGCATTTTTTAGGCCGAAAGGAAGCCGCAAAAATTCATATTGCCATTCATGGTAGAAAAAGCTGTTTTTGGAATGTCGCACTGTTTCATAGAGATTTGGTGGAATCCCGAAGTCAAGTCAAGCGTGGTAAAATATTTTGCGTTTCCGAGGCTAGCAATAGTTCCATTTATATCTGGAGTGGGGTATGTATCTGGGATGGTTACGGCGTTTAGCCTTTTAAAATCAATTACCATTCGATACTTTTTTTCTTCGTCCGGCTGGGATTTTTTTGGGACAATCCAAATGGGAGAATTGTATGGACTTTTTGAAGGACGAATAATGCCTTCTGAAAGGAGTTCCTGAATCTGTCTATCGACTTCCACACGCATGTTAACAGGATAAGGGTAGCTTTTTGTATAAATAGGATCATCGGTTGTTGTCTTAATTTCCGCCTGAACGTTGGTGTCAATTTCTGTGCTTCGGTCGACTGGGCCAAAAAGCTGTTCATGTCTGTCCAGTATTCTGTGAAGTTTCTCCTTTGTAAGCTGCGCAATGCAAGGATCAAGACGAAGGTCTGCGGTGATGCTATTGACTTGTTGTGCGTTTCTCCGTTTAAGGGGTAACACAATATCTGGTTTTAAAATAAGAAGATTCAATTCCCTATCTAGTACTGCTTTGATTTCTGTAAGTGTATCATCGCCTAGGATGCCATCAAAGGACTTAAGTCCTGGAAGAACAAAAAATGTAGTGGAGATGTCTCTTCCGACGAACTTAAAAAAATGTCCACAAACTTTATTCTCTATTTTAATTTTACCCCCTGCGGAGGTTACCTGAAATGGTTTTTCCACTGGCACGGTTGTCTGTGCCACGCGCTTGCTGATATAGTTTTTGTTGGCCCCCGTATCCACCAAAAACTCTAGAGTGCCTTGATTTGGCGTATCATATTCTAAATATGGTACGCCGGACACGAGGCGCCTATTGTAAAATTTATCTCATCACCATCATTTTGTTCCTGATTGGATACAGGCACTGTGTTCGCGTCATCCGTTCCGTTTACCTGTAATAAATGAAAAGGTTTCTGCTGCTTGTTTGGATTTGTTTGCCCGGAAAATTTTTTGGAGTTTGGGCCCCTCTTCAAACTCTCATACCTCCGAAATTGGCCAGAATTATTAAATTGCCAAGTTCGGCCGGAAGGATCGACATCCATTTTACTTACTCCTGAAGGATTATAGTTACTGCGCCAACTTCGCATGGTTTGATCAGTGTCTCTTGTTTGATTTGAGCTGGGGTAGTCCCAGTTTCCCCCGGCTTGGCTTTGAACCTTACTTGGAAAACTTGGATTTAGTCCTTGTTGGCTTTGGCCTGAGTAAGGTTTGCTTGTGCCTGAATAACTGTTGTTAGGATATCGAGAAGTGGAAGCTACGAAATTGTTATTGAAAAACCTGTCATGTGGGTTTGCTGCGCGTGGCGGGCGGTATATGGCGTTTCTTCGGTCTACGTTCATGAACGCCAAACACGCCGAGTAAGCCTCGGGCAGAGATTTGGGTTTTTGAACCAAAAGCAGGGTCGGAAGATCCCCGTTCAACCCCTTATGAACACGTCTAGTGCCCTTCTCCGATGTGTCTCCGCTAATGCCATGACTGTTTCCGCATGGTCGTATTTCTCGCTATTTATTGTGTTAATCATGAGTGATAACTGCCTATTTATTTGTGCATAAAAATCGGACACTTTTTGGCGTCCCTGAGTCATCTGAATTAATTGTTGTTCTAAAGTTTCCACATCCCTGATGTCTGCGTAATGCAGAGAAAGGATTTCTTTTATCTGGTGCCAATCGCCATCTAGAATATTATGCGCAACTAATGCGGCGTCTGCCGCCCCCAGGATCTTGTGCCTTATATGGCGTAAGATGGCCCTAAATATAGGCTTATGCCTTACTATCTTGTAATCATTAACTATTTCTTCCGCACTGTGCATCCAGGACGAATATTGTTCCTGATTTCCCTCAAAAACTTGTAGCTCCTTTACACAATCTGGTAACCTAGCAATTTCGTTTAGTTCTGCCTCCGTCTGAGGACTGATAAGAGGCTCATATGCCTCCTGCGGATCAGTATCTGGGGATTGCCTACGCACCTCATCTAGCCTATCCTCTAAACTTTTTAAGTTAGCACTGAGTCCTTGTAAGGACTGTGAACTGTCTCTGGCCTCTACGAATTGTAGACGGGCTTCTACAACTTTCAATTGCTGTAGAACGGCATTTACGGCGCCGTTCATTTCCGTTAGGGACCTTTTCATTTCCTCCGGATTCATTGTTGTTTCTGAAAATATAGACGGAAAAAATTTTTTTGTTTCTCTTATTAACTTACATAACCCAGAACTTCATTCGGGTTTTAGCGCTTTTTGCTCTTCGAGTCGAGTCACTTTTCTATATGTAAAGTAAACAAATTACTTTAACTACTTTTACTTGAAACAAGTCACTTTAAATATTTCTTTTTTGTCTTCACTTTAAATACTTTTACTTGAAACAAGTCACTTTAAATATCTCTTTTTTGTATTCACTTTAAATACTTTTACTTGAAACAAGTCACTTTAAATACTTTTCTTTCAAAGAAGTCACTTTAAATACTTTTACTTGAAACAAGTCACTTTAAATACTTTCACTTGAAACAAATCAATTTTGCAACCCGCTCGGGCGCCAGTTAACTCTCATTAAAGGAGAGTTGGAAAAAAATAAGATTGCGGCGAACCAACTCGTTCGCCGACTTTTGAAATTAAACACAAGTTTAAGAAAACGTTACAATTTTAATTCCGTGCGCCTTGCGCACTCCAACAGAACTAACTTTACAATTCCAATTTACTTAAAAGGTAAGTTCTTAGCCTAGTAGCCCCAACGATAACTTCCATGGCTCCAACTTGCTGATGTAGCACTTCCCACACTTTTGGTATGGCGCGCCTGTCCACGACTCCAACTTGCTGATGTAGCGGTTCCCACAATTTGGTATGGCGCGCCGGATGCGCGTGTGTCATGTCAGCGAAAGTTCTGCCCGTGTGAATGCAAGTTGCGTAACCGAGTAGCGGTCACCTGCATGGCAACGTGAGCAAGTGTACGAACCGTGGGATACCGTAGTGATAACTTAAATATCAAATACATTAACAAATATGTAGATAATATATTCGCTATTGTTAAGATCAAGGACGTGGAGGACATACTAAAAACACTAAACGCACAACATACTAAAATAAATTTCCCTACGGAAACAGAACACGGGAAAAAGTTAGCCTTCCTAGACATGGAAATACACCGAATTGGCAATAAAATCATAACGAACTGGTATGCAAAATCGATAGCATTGTCAACGATGATTAATTACACTGCGTAACAAAAATTTAAAAAAAACCTGCGGTCACAATTTGGTTAATAGTTTTTATTAACATTAGTAGCAGGCTTACGAACTTTGTTTTTACTTTTTTTTGGATTGGCTCTAGTTCTTGAGATAACGAAACTTAAGAAATTAATGAAAAAAATTATATGACCCAGTTCCAGTTGTATTAATTTAATTATTCCTCAAAAAAGAAGAAGATGGTGAATTTTTTATTAGGCCAACAATGTGGGTATACTAAATACCCCTGTTTTATATGTTTATGGGATAGTCGTGCAAGAAATGAACATTGGATTAGAAAGGACTGGCCGGTGAGAGAAAATATGGAGGTAGGAACAGCAAATATGGTTCATGACCAACTGATAAGCCGAGAAAAAATCATTCCTCCACCACTTCACATCAAGCTTGGGCTAATGAAACAGTTCATCAAAGCCCTTGATAAGACAGGTGACTGTTTCGAATATATGTGCAAAAAATTTCCAGTCCTTAGTATGGAAAAATTAAAAGCAGGAGTCTTCGATGGTCCTCAAATTCGTACCCTTCTAAAAGACACTGAATTCTTAAACCATATGTCACAAATTGAATCTGAAGCCTGGCTAAGCTTTGTTAATGTAGTCAAAAATTTTTGGGAAATCATAAATCACCAGACTATATAAAACTAGTTGCTGATATGCTTCTCATTTTTCGCAAACTAGGAGTCAAAATGAGCATTAAATTGCAATATTTACATAGTCATTTGGACAAATTCCCGGACACCCTAGGCGATTACAGTGAGGAATAAGGTCAACGGTTCCACCAGGACATAAAAATAATGGAAGAATGATACCAAGGTCGATGGGACGACCGTATGATGGCAGACTACTGCTGGAACTTAATACGGGATTGTCCTGAGCAACGACATCGTAGGAGGTCCTACAGAAAAAGTTTTTTGTATTTTTTTTTAAATTAATGAATGAAAAGAATATATTTTTTTTATTTTTGTATTATTTTTATACAGGCGCGCAATAAAAATATAATTTAAATCCATATTTTTAATTAGGTTTTTTCGTGAAATATTTAAAAGTCTTTATCTGAAAAACTAGAGCCAATTCGACAAAACTGATATTATTTTCGTAATCAGCGCCCCCCAAATTACCCTAAATCGACTTAAAAATCTCCGAACGCAAAATTTTGTTCTGCAGTGTTATCATTCAAACCACCCGTGGACGCAAAAAAGAAACACAGCCATCAATTTAAGAAATAAAATATACTATTTAAGTGACCAAGATTTCAAAACGGAGAACACCAAGAAAATTAAAAATATATTGTACAAAAATGGATACCCTAATGCAACAATAGAGAGTCTGTTAGCATCTGCAAACAACAAAAGGGCATTGACGCACATAAATATTGAAACCACAAATAGAAACGAAAATAAAAAATACACAGGTATCACATACATACCAGGACTAACGGACAAAAAAACAATAAGCAGAAGTATACAGACAGACAAAATATGCTTTGCCCATAAAACACATCGCACGCTAAACTAGGTGTTTACCAAAACAAAAGACAGAATCAGCAAGGAACAACAACACCACTTAGTATATGAAATCAAGTGCAATGTTAAATTGGGTGAAAATTGCAATAAAGTATATATAGACACTACAAAGCGATCACTCGGAATTCGAATTAGCGAAAATAAAACGGACGCGAAGAACAAAAAGACAACAACAGCATTGGCACAACATTTAACGAATAGCGGACACTCAGCCGATTTCGAAAATACAAAAATATTAGACGTGGAGAAAAAAGAGAGAACTAGATTAACATTAGAAGGGCTGAGAATAAAACAACAAATATGAAACACGATGATATTTTAGGAAGACGTAGCCAATATAAACTGCGCATACAGAACAGCAATAACGAGTGATGGTTAAACAGAGAGACAAAAAAGTAGTGTGTAATTCAATATGTGGAGTTTTATTGTTATATTTTTGTTTGTTTTGATGTTGTTACTGTTTTCAATGTAATTAAAAATGTAAGTGCAATCATTGTTGTAAGCAAAAATATTGTTAATTTGCTAACACTTGTTTTTATGTTTTATGTACAATAAAATGCAGACTCCCTGATGAAGGCGCGGAAGACGCCGAAACGCGTAGGAGAAAAAAATAAACTTTTTGTTTGCTTTTAAAATATTACCGACCAAAAAGCTCTTAAAGCGTCCCAATTGTATTATATTACATTGACCGCATCGCTTTTGGTCATTATTTTAAAGAAAAATTCAATGTACAGCCACGACTTTAAGAAGATAAATAGAAGATAGCTAACTAAACCTATGGTGTGCCGGTAAGCGGTAATTTTTAAAAATAATACTTGCGTTATCCTTCATGTAAGTAGTAAATTTTTACATTTTCGTCGCATATACATATGTATGTATGTACATAGATCGTAGTTGCATTCATTTGTAGTATTGTATTATAATTGTCAATACCATGAGAAATGAGACATATAATAGTTATACACAGGCATATGATGTGCTACCATTCTAAAACTTTATTTCAGTCGTTTATAAAGCCTATTTGTATACGACATGTGAGGTAGTCGACGACCAGAACACGCATCGGCTGTCCCTATGTTGTATTTGTTTTATTTATGGGCATAGCATGACATAGGCTCATCGCAAATTGTATACATTTAAATCGAAATGGGAAATTGTGAGGTATAAGCGGTATTCGAGGTAAAACAACACGATAGCTTGTGCCACTGGCAGTCCGCTTCTCTGGCGTTGCGTTGAAAAGAAATAACTTTAAGGCTCGTTCCATTACACCATTTTGTTGAGCTTTAATTTCGAAAACGAATTGGTACGCCAGTTTTCAGAGTTATTTTATGTGATGGTAGACGAGGTGCGCTCATTGGTAGAGTCATCTTGTTCCAAAAGTCTTTTGATATATGTATTTTCAAATTCTCCTTCATCAATAGGATTAAGAATATCCGAGTTAATCCTGGAAATTTGATAGTTTCGTGGTGTCCAATTGTTATCTGGTTTCGGTCACCAAAAACGGCAGAAATAAGTTCTTGTAATAAATGAACTGTACGACACAAGTTATCTGACAGAATAATATTAACTTTTTTCGGGATATGTACCATTTCAAAATTTTAAAAATTTATCGGAAACTATTCGATCATTTCTGTTACTTTCTGTGCAGGCGTACCGCTGTCTTGATGTTGTGGAGGGCGTCGGCACAGCGGTGATATCTTCTGGTGGCGACGGAGCTGAGTGGTGGAACGGACGGGGGTGATGGCAGTGGCGACAGTGTTGGTTGCTGAGATATGTAGGGCGCTTCTGCTGGTGGAGGGGATGTGTAGGGCAGTTATGGTGGTGGTGACGATGGCTGGAGTTGGTTTGACGGAACACTTGACACAATTTTTCAAAGTCGCGTAAACGAGCGCGCTTAGCTGCCCTGGAGAAGAATCGGAGGCATAAGTAAAGAATAAGGTCCACTGAGCTAGAAAAAAAGAAAAAAATGGGCGTGGTGCGCCTTCTTCTACTGATTCTTATGGTGTCCACCTTTTTTTGCGCAAACGAATTGGAGGGATGTTATGGAGGGGTAAAAAATATTCCACTGATCTCACCTATTTTGTTTTCGTCGGATAGGTAATTAATAGATCTTTCACCCAATGTGTATATTTGAATATATTATATATATATATATTTCGAGAAAATCAAAAAACAATAAAAGAATGCCTATTAATGTGTTGGACCCGCCAGGGTTATTTTTTTAAATCGCTGCCGAAGGCCTACTACGTAGAAAGGTCTTGCACGCAGAAATACTGTGATCAGCGTAGCTGGTGTTGGACGGGTCACGGTTATTTTTTTTCAAATCGCGCCCGAAGGCCGTCTACACAGAAAGGTGTATTTACGTGCTTTTTAAAGAAAAAAAATATTTTTTATGATTTTGTCGAAATATATATATAATATATATACGAATATACGTATCGTGAAAGATCTCTTAATTACCTCTCAACCCATTTCAATATTTTTGAAATCGGCTTAATAGTTTTTGAAATATGAGCTATTGAAAATAGTGAAACTGCCCCCTTTATCCCTCCATAACTCCCCCCTATACATTTACGCAAAAAAAGTTGTACACCATAAGAATCAGTAAATGACGCCCACTTTTTGAATTTTTTCTAGCTCAGTGGATCCTATTCTTTACTTGTTCCTTATTATTTAAGTTTTTGTTTATAATTTTAAGATTATTACAATAATTTGCTCTTTAGTGAAATTTAAAGTATGATAAAAAGGGTTGAAAAAAGCATCGAGAAGAATAAAAAGGAGGTAAAAAGCCAGTAAATATATCAATATATACATATATGTATATGTGTGTGTGTCAGCGAGCCAGCTGAATAAATCTGTCCTGCACCGCGTGGCCAATGATCTAGGCTACTTTCTTAAGCAGGGTACATATCGCGTCTCTGCAACTCTTTCAGCATTGCTTCATTTACCAGCTGCCGTGTAACCCTGCCTCTGTAGACTGCGCTTCGAAGTCCGGTTGATGTACACCGTACAGAACGATTATGCACTCAAGGTACGGAAATTGTGGCGTGAGGCTTTCGAGCACTTCTTGCCATCACCTGCTGTGAACGGTGAAAGGTGGTTGTGTGTTGTGTGGGCACTTATACTTCCATCTGTAAAGAGAAATGCGAAAGCATCTAGCGGTGTATGGGAAGCAGATTGGTGTAAGTGTAGAGCGTTACTGTGCGCATTTACAGCAATCACCCATGATAGTTCTCTTACGAGAAATGTGCTAGTAATTTGTGATAGTTATAACTTATCAGTCTAGGTGGTATGGGTTTCGATAG